>JANHAO010020387.1:0-12943 GCA_026873985.1 Saraca asoca | reverse complement strand
GTTGCCTATTCTAGTATTAGACAACGGTTTTTAAATGTTGTCGGATTTAGTGTTGTCTAAAGGCAAAAATGTTGTAGTGCCATCAAACAAGGAGAAGGTCATTCTAAAGTGTGTTTGCCATACTAAAAAAATTAGCTTAAAACTTATTAACTCTTTTTAACATTTTAGAGGTGTTTGCTAAATTAATTTTTAGAAAAAAAATAAGTTTTATTTTGATAACTTTGATAGAATATCTTATCTTATAACTTTGTAAAAAAGAGCTTTTAATTTTTTTTACTCAAATTTATCCCTCTCCTTTTCAAACATGTGCATGCACATTGTTTTGAAGTTTTATAATGCCATTTTTTAAGGATGATTTTTAACATTTCTTATACTAAAATTAATTAATTTACATCTTCATAGCATTGTATGTATCAATATTTTTCTAATATTGTACTATTTTAAAGGTTGCTTTTTTAACACAAAGCCAAAGGGGTAAAAAATACACTTGCACATAATTGATTTGCTTATTTGATATATATTCCTTAATTCAACATAAGTAAATAAATATGTAATGTCATAAAATATAATTAATTAAATTTTATCATTATATTTTTATTTCAAATATCTTGATTGCATCAATATAATTTGATTTCATGTGAATTAATTTACATCATATATCTAATAATATTACATATTTTTTTATATCATTTTACATTTATGAGTTAATTTATTAGCTAATTTTATCAAATACTTTAAATACAATCAATTATTTTTCACTTTAAACTAATATCTAACTTATAAAGTACTTACGTCAAACAAACATAAACTTTCCATGTATAATTTATCCCAATCTAACACCGTATAGACTGAAGTCAAAGACAAGATATAATTAATGAAACAATCAATTTAAGTGAAATAAGTTGGGACCATGAAACATGTTTTATAGTACTCCTATAGTGAATATGGTATATTATATATACTTTTTCAATATTAAAGTAAAACTAGAAATTTTTCTAGAATCATGATCATTTCATTTTTTCTTTTAAGAGGGTCAATTTATGTCAATTAAAAAAACAATTGCTTTAGAATAAATTATAGCGATTTCCCTCAAAATATGATATAATATCATAAACACCTCATTTTGTTTTTGAAAATACACGTCCATTCCATTTAGTTATAAATCAAAAAGAACTTCATGTTATACTTTAACTAATTACAAAGTAGGATATCTATGTAATTTAATAAGGAAAATACAGTGACGTTTATGTCATGTTAAAATTGAAAACACAGGATGTATTTATACTTTTTTTTTTAATAATTTATCAAATTTTAAAAATGGAGTCTGTAATTTATTTCGTAGAGTTATAGAACCAAGAAAAAAAAAAAACCCTTCGTATCTTTTTTTTCTAAATTCGACAACAATTTCCAACAAGATATAGAGGATAAAAACTTAATAACTATGACATAATTGATTGAAGTTTAACAGACAAAAAAAAATCTAATAACATTGTGAGACAACATAAAGTTTGAATCCCAGGTGATAACGTCGCGAACTTTGCATTGCTTATTGCTTTAAAGAATTCAAGAAACCAAAGACATATCAACTGCATGGAAAACATCAATATCCACTTAATTTTTCTATAAAATTCAATTAATTGGAACTTTGAAATACATGAGATCACATAGCCCAAATATGTTAGCTTTGGTGCAGAAGTCACAATCGCCCTATCAAATGTCATAACCTCGTAAGCATCGTTGATATGGTCAATTCCTTGAGCTAAGCTAGGACCATAAATTTCAATCCTCATTTTTACTATTTACACCCTTTAATTTTATATTGTGAAGATAAAGATTTTCCAAATTGACACTACCTCAAAGGATCAAAGCTACCTTTCTCAGAGCTCAAAAGTGCAATCCCCAAGGTCCATTTTTTTTTCTTTTATGTTAATTAAAAAGCTGGAATTTATTGGTTCAGGTTGTATCCCGAGGATATCTAGGGTTTTCAAAGCATGAAGCTATGTCAAGTCTCTCAATTTAGAAACTATGATTTTAAATTATAATTATAGGTTTATAGTTAAATTGCAATTAGTAAAATTATGGATAAATATAAAAATATAGAATCATTATTATGTAAAATTTTGGTTATACAACTTTATATAACTATAATATATGCACAATATTACACTTATCAACTGTAATTTACAATCATGTTCGGAACACAATAATGAGATGGGTCCTCATATATCAAAAGGCCAGTAATTAGGGGCAAATAATCCATGATTTTTTCTATAATTAGTCGTTGTAATTGTAATGTTTACTGCAGTCGAAACTGGCCGATGAACAACAATGAAAAAATCTCTGAGGGATAGAATTTTAGGCACAAAATCATGGAGAGTTGTATGGTACCGCTGAAGAGATTGACGTTTGAAGTTGAGGGCAGAAAGGGAAGTCAAAAGATGTTCCATCTTTTGCCTGGAACACTTGTTTGGACTGAGGTTTTTAGTTTAAGGAAAGAAAGAACGATAACAAGTAATCATCGCGGATTTGTCAAAGGAAGTGAATGAAGAAGGAACTTATGGAAAGAGGAAGTAAAAAGAGCATGTAAACACGTACAATAGTAATTAGACTGAAATTAGTCTCTAGAAACATTTTTTTTTAAATTGTAGGAGTGATTAAACTACTATAATCACATATACAAATAATCATGATCGAATTTAGGATGCAAAATGTTGAGATTTTGACCAAAATCTTATTTTTATAAAATTATATAATTATCAATTTATGTTTTCATCTTATTCAAATTTAAATTTTGATTAGATAAAAACTCTAATCAACTTAAATATATCATGGTATTTAATATATATTATGATGAAAGTTAAACTTATTACTCGATAAGGATTTTGGTTTATAAATCCTTATACTATACAAGGTTTATTTGGAAAGTAGGCTAAAAGGTCAAATCACATTAAATATCTATATTTCATAATTTTCTTACTTTTATGATCTTGAATCTTGTTAACACGCTTCCACGTTAATATTCTAAAATTTTCCAATAAGTAGTATTAGAGTTTAGTTTTATCGAGTTTAGGTTCTAATTAGAGTTCTACCTAGACCTATTAATCTTGGTTGGTTTTAGTTTACGTTTAGTTTGATTAAAGAAATATCGATACAAATTGTTTTAGAGTTTTATATTAAATTCAGATTTTGTTTGAGTAACAGTTTTGTTTGTATACATTGGATGATTTTATTAAAAAAAAAATTTTGTAGAGAAGATAAAACAAATTTGATACATGTTTAGAGCACTAGTGTTCAATTGAAGATGAAGTTTTAAAGGCATTCTTTATTTATGGAAAAAATGAATCAAATTTCGTAGAATTACTTAATTCAGAATTTAAAAACTTTTGATAGTAGAATTTGTGTCAATGTGAAGATTATTGAAATTTTGATGTAAATCTTATTTTTGTAAATAGGATAATTATATATTTATATTTTCATCTTATTCAAGTTTGAATTTTAATTAGATAAGAGGTTTAATAATCTTAGATATATTATAACATTTAATATTGTGTTCAAGTTGGACTTAGCATTTGGTAAGGATCTTGGTTTATAAATATTTGAATTATACAAAGTTTGATTAAGGGCATAAGAGAGTTTGTTTTTTGTAATCTCCTATGGGGGTTAGAGATTCCATAATTAACTCTCTTTTTTTGTGATTATTGAGAGTGAAGAATATATATACTATAAAATATTTTTTTGATGTATTTAGGATGTGAATTTAAGAATTATTATCCTGTTTATACCCTCTCTTATTTCTTTAATGAGATTTGTTTTGCATTTTCACCCGTATAATAAACTAAAAGCCGAAACATATTAAATATCTATATCTTATAATTTTATGCTTATTTGATTTTGAATTATGCCAATATGTTCAGTTCCGTATCAAAAGTTTCCAAACACAAAAGAAGGAACGTCCAATATTACTTAAATCAGCTAATTTCTAGAAACATGATGATTATTAGGATCACAGTTTGATATAGTCCAATAGCCTAATTGAAATAGAAAATAGCGTCTAATATGATTAGTAACCAATGTTGACGTATGTAATAAGCCAATATAAAGAGAAGCAAACACTAACAGAAAAAAAAATGCATATATATATCTTATGGAGTACTTTTAGATTGGTGAGTATTTGCTTCGAAAAATTAAGATTAGTTTTTTTTGTCCAGTGCCAATTTTATGAGAACTATTTAATGGAAAACCATTTGGGTAATAGACCAAAATGAATCTTTATTGAATAAGAGTATATTTTGATCCTTTTATCGGAAATTCTGAGTTGACAGTTTACTCAGAATTTTTTTCTCCACAAAAATTAGTTACGAAAATATTTTCTAATAATACTGAAATAGCATGGTTTTATTACACAAACCACCTCAATGAACTAATCAAATTTATTTTGTATCATGAAACTCCCCTTTACCACAGAAGAAAAAAAAAATCTATAAGAAAAATTTAGGATTAAAAAAAAATTCTCTCGTTAATTTTAAAATTAGATGATGTCCTTAATTTCTTTAAAAATTTATGATCATGATCAGCAAACGAAAAAAGAAAATAGTCAAACATAAAGGTTAATCGATATGTCATTCTTCATTGTAAACCCTAATTAATATGATTTAAATTCTAGGCTTTTAGCAGGACAACCTCCTTCTGGAGTGTCAATAAAGTTAAAGTTGCTGAGGAAAATGGCAGTATGAATCTATATGTAGGCCATTGAAGAAGAGATTTTAGGCGAGTGCACAGTAGAGAAATTGGCACTGCATGGACCTCTCTACATATATATACAACAAAACCCCACAGCACCGTGACGCACGCAGACACCACCAACTCACAGCTACGCCTTAGACTTCAGCTACTGCATTTACACCAGACACCAATAATGCATTTGCTGCTGCATCCATATTTATATTTTCTATGTTCTTATGATGACAGAATAAGATTATGAGATCCCACAAATCTAACTTCTTGTTCATATATAAGAGAGGAGAAGAAGATGTCACAGGAGAGAGCAATGCGAAAAGAAACAGCAAATGGGTAGTTTCAAGAGATTAGAAATGACCAAATCTATGCGAAAATTATATGTTACTTATAAAATAGTAAGTGAATTTTGAGTTTTGCTGTTGCTGTTGACAAAAATAATTAATGTTGTAGTGAGATGTTACATAGTATAGGTCATGTTTTTAATTATATATCTATAAATTTTTTTATTTTAAAATAAGATAGAAAATGGGTCTAGCTTTGTGTGGATTTGTCTAGCTCCTCTAAAGTTGACCGTGGCATTTGTATTTTCATGGGCTCTTTACCTGAAGCACCAGAAACAAAGACAAGTTTTTGTTTTGGAAAGGGTTAGTTAGGCTCCACCTCACCAACCATAGATGCAAAATATATATTATCCCGTCTCACTTTCTGCAGGCCTGCCTGCTCCTGCTCCTGCCCCCGCCCAGATGGGTCCAATCCCTATCTAGTCGTCTGTTACATTCTCTCTATTATACTATTTTCATGTCTTATCTCACACTCCTACTTCCAAGTTCTCTTAAAATACTTGAATTTCACTGTAGGAATCCCACGTCTAGAATGGATGCAGGACAAGTGGGACAGGCTTCGATGTATTCTCTCTATGTTCTAAGATGCCTTGGGCTGGTTCAACAGTGAACGGCGTGATGAGTAGATGTATGTGACAAAATGGGAGGCATATTCTTGAGTCTAGAAACCTAATTACGTCAATCTTCTGCTTTTTAGTTAAAATTGTTGAAATTGATGAAGTTGAAATCTAGCTATTGCCACCTCGGCCGGCCGGCTTATCCCATGCAGTTGTAGTATGTGAGAATTTGACTAAAAGTTCTCTCGGTAATAATTGTTTGTACGTATCCAAGACTATCAAGGTTGTACTGATCTGAATTTTGTGGTGGCAAAAAGTATCACAATCACAACTAACCTGGATTATAATATTAACTAACTCATGTACATTGCTGTCGTAACTACAATCTTGTTTCGGATCCAAAATATTTGTGCCTGACTAAGAAAACTTTACAGCCATTTCTACAATCTATATTTTAATATAATTTCAATTGTATCCACAACCACAATCTAAAAAGGCAAGTATCAACTAAAACACATACACATAGCATTTATCACAAAATCAGTTACTTTTTATTTCTTTAGAACAACCAAATTACGTGAAAATAAGAAAAAACTCTTAAACCTAAAACCCTAATCTTGCTGCCAATAATTAATATTAACCAATTCTGAGTCATACAATATATATTTATAATTGATAATGATCTCTCTGAAACCATATTAGAGTAAGGAAAACCTACATAATGTTGATAATTGAAATTAGCACCATGCCACATATAATAAAGTGTCTCCATGTATGTGCAATATTAATTCATATATATAATATAAATGGTCATTACTTGAAGGACATGTTGCTGTACTCCCGGTTGGCCTCCGGAATTGGATTCCACTCCCATAGTCTGTCGGAGAAGGTGGCGGCTGCCGCTGCCGGAAGCAAATTGGACTGCGAGTTAAGAGCCATTGGCTGTACTTGTGGTACTTGCATCAGCAAATTAGAGAACTGGTTGTGGTGATGACTTCCTTGAGCATTATTATTGTAGTATTGCTGTTGAAAACTCACTAGCCTATTGAGATCATCCGCCATTAAAGCACTGTTAGAAGATAGCGAAGAAAAGCCGGCGCCGACCGGGAAGAAAGCACCACCAGAAGGGACTAAAGAGGAGCTAGTTTGTGCATGCTTTGATGATTGCTGCATGAACATGAAGCCTTCGTCCTCCATTGGAACCGGTAGCGCCGCCACTGTTGAGTTAAGTGAAACCGCCATTGATGGACGGTAATGAGCATTGTTGTGCTTGGAAAGTCCGAGAGCTGTGGTGACATCTGAATTATTACTTGTGCTTCCTTCGGTATCATGCATTTTGTCATTGATTGTTTGATCAATTTGCTGTGAATTTTCCAGCAAATTCATGTTCGGGTGAATTATTTCATTTTGCTTCTTGTGATCTGAATTCGAACCTCTGGACGACGATGGCCGGGTTGCGAGGCAGCGAGGAAGTGAGGGATGATCCTCTACTCCAGGTCTCTTGTAGACTCTACAAAGCGATATCTCAGTCTGAAAAAAAAGAATATAATAAAATCAATTCAACTTAGAAAAAATAGGTCATAATTTGGTCATGTGGTGAGAATTAAAATCTCAGAATGTGAGAATCTTGTAGAGTGAAAGTAAAAATTAAAATGCAGTTGCGCGATGGAAGCTGTATTGGAAAAAATTGCGCATGAATGTATGAAAATAACAATCAAAACGTTGTGAGATATTATGCGATCTGCAATTTAAATTTTTAATTACAAGAGTTATCAGAAGAATTCAGCATTTGCAGGCAAATTAACATCAGAAAACAATTCTCTAGCTTAAAAGAAGGAAGGAATTTTGAAGATTGTTGAAGCAATAATTGGCGAAAATTACATATTAGAAATTAGAAATTTGAAGGCCAGCACTGAGAGCATCATATAAGAGTCACGAGAAGTTTGAGAAAAATTCAATTGGTGCAGACAATTTATGGTGGCTGAATTAAAAGTTCATGCATGCATAGCATACATGTTATAAATATGTGTAAGGATATTATATAATTAAATTTGGGTGGATATGAAAAATTGAATGCTGGAACGGTGGCAGTTGTTTTGTGCTAAGTCCTTTATTCTCTTCCCACCCTCTCTCTATCCTATTATTTTAATGTTCTTCTCATTGCTAGCTAGCTTTTAACTCTCAGCTTCTTCTCTTGACTACAAACAGATTTTAGAAATTTCATCTGGCTGGTATTGATTGTGTGCCATATAGCTTGGAAATTCCATCAAGCATAGTAATTAACTCCTATAAAAGTTTCAAATTGAGTTCAGAAAATAAAATCAGATGAGAATGAAGTCAAGACTTAAAATTAGGGTTGACTTTAAAAAGTAGAGACTGGAGTTGAAAACTGTATAGACCTTCTTCCATATCATGGAAGAACAACGACGAAAAAAGAAAGATATCCTTAGATTCACAATTACCTACAAAATAGAGTGTATGATTTTTTTAGTATAATCTGAATTAAGAAATATTGGAAAAGCTAGATTGCCTAATCTTTAGTATCAGAGGAGGAATTCACACCATGCACTCAGAAAAGTTTCTGTATTAGCCTCTTGAAGAGATTCAAGATATATTACTTACACTAAAGCCTAAAGCTTATTATGTGGAGACGTGGTACCTTTTGATATCGTTCAGTTTCATGGTGTGGCAAGCGATACTCGTTCATAATCCAACTGGTTCTGATGCCTTTCGGAGCTTTCCCAGAATAGAAAACTAGGGTTTTCTTCAGGCCGATCGACCGGAAGTTCTCCGTCTTGATCATTCTATCGGCTCCGGTTGCTTTCCAGTAACCGGAAGTAGTCACCCGGTTCGGACGATCGCCGTTCCTATACTTCCTATCTCTTGGCACATAAAAATACCACTCCTTCTCGCCAATTGCTGCCAAAGCTGGTCAAGAAATATTCACCAAAAAAAAAAATAAATAACAAATCAATCATTAAAAATCATGATATATATACAATATCTGAATTATATATAGCAATGAAATTGCACATGTCTTTTATTATATAGATTTGCATCTCTGTTTGGATTACTATATAAGAAGCCAAAGATTACGATAAAAAGATGGAATTATTATTGGAATTTCCTCTTTTTTTTTTTAAGAAAAAGTGGGTTCAAACCAATTGCTTCAGTAGAAGGGAAGCTTAAAAATATACCAGGAAGCTCCCAAGGGTCATAGCGATAAAGATCAAGGAAAGTAATCAGCTCAACATTGAAGCGCTTTCCCTCAACCTTACGGCGAAGGTAGAACTCAACGAGTTCTTCTTCAGTCGGATGGAAGCGAAAGCCCGGCATGACCACGTCGTGCTCGTGGTCGTCCGGATTGTTATGGCTGTCGTTGGTGGCGGAGGCCGTGGTGGCAGTGTCGTCATGACTGTGACTCTGGCTGAGGCTCATGTTCGGAGATGAGGTTGGTTCAATTGCCATAAACTAACAAGAATGTTAATAAAAAAAATTGATACAACTAGTCTTTGGCTTGGCGATTGCCTCTTTATACTTGGGAGTTAAAAGTTTTTTTTGTACATAGTGGTGGGGCGAAATTGATGGTTAAAAACTTAAATTTAAAAATGGGAAAAAGAGAAATTGAGTTTTATCTCTCTCGATTGGTCATTCTCACTCTGAGCAGAAAATGAGTTTAATTGAGAGAGAGAGAGAGAGAGAGATCTACATAGCTTTGGGGCCCTACATACGGGGGGGAGAGTATGCTGTAAGTAAGGGTGTGTTTTTAAGATGAGAAAATGACATTTCAAGAAGAGGACAAAGGGTGGCCACAGCCCCCAAGGGGGGGGGGGTGTCTTTGGACCTTTCCTCTGCCAAATATACAAACTTTATAAAATTATTTTGACTACATAATGTAGTAACAGATTACGAATCCCTTAGCTCACCTAAAACACTCATGGGCTCTGTCTCATTTCTTTCTTTACTATGTCTCTGACTCCACTGGAATCAGATTTTGTCATGTCTAAACTAACTTTCTTTTATGTGAAAACCACCTTTTTTAACTAAAGCTTGCTTTTCATCTGTATTATGTATATTTTAGGACCCTGCAGGGGATTTACATGTTGAAAACAGAATAATATCCTTATTTATTTATTTATAATATTCTGTAATTTGCTTGTTAGTGTTAATTAATTATTAAACATAATTTTCATAAATAGAATTTTTCTGATCTAATAGTTAATTAATTATCAAACATATTTTTCATAAATCGAATTTTTCTGATCTAATGGTTACCAAATCGTATCTTTAGTGGTATGTGGTTTTCAGTGGGACTTATTAAAGCTTTGTTTATTTTTTCTGAAGATATTTTTATATGAAATTTTTATTTTTTATATAAATAAAGGATTTTTATTTTATTTGTATATTTTGTGATTAATAAAATAATACATAATGATAGTAAAAAAAATAATTTTCTCTTTAAAATAATAAATGTTATTTTTTGTTATATTCTCCATATGCAACATTGAAAAATATATTTTCTTTTATCTTAATTTTTATAACTATAAATACCAAATAAATAAAATTATTCTTGTTGAAAATATTTTTTGTAAAAAAAATGAACCCTAAGCCTCCGTTTGTTTTAGTAAACTGACATTTTTCCGTAGAAAATTTCATTTATTTAAAAAAAATGAAAAACTTTTATATCTCATATTTAAGAAAATAATATAAGACGCCATGATAATAGATGAAAAATAACTTCCTATCTAAAAGAAAAGGATATTGTTTTTCATTATGTTCTCCACATTTTTATTATTGAATAAGTAAAATATTTTTTTATCTTAATATTTTATAATTATAAACATAAATAAGTGATATTATTTTAATGAAAAATATTTTCTGTTAAAACAAACCGACTTAAGTAATTTTTTTCTTCTCCCTTATGACGGGACGTTTATTTTTCTTCCTTTCTTTGAATCAATATCTCTTATATTAAATAAAAAAACCTCGCATATTTTGGTTTTTTAAATAAAACTATCACATATACCAAAATTGAGATCCGAGTTTTGAAAATAGCTTGGTGCATTTAATAATTTAGACAATACATGGCACATAAGTCACCCTTCGAAATTTGCTATCAGTTTCAGCTCCATGTTTCAGTGCATATAGCACTATTAATCTCAATTTGTGAAATTTATTTTACATTATTCTTACTTTATATGTAAATTATATATATTTGTTGAAGAAAAAAAATCAAGTTCTGAGGGTAAAAAATTTATATTGATTGGGTGCATTGATCAATTTTAAAGCTATATATGTGCCCCAAAAAATCAGAAAATAAGACTGCGTTTAAGTGGAGAGATTCTTACATGAATATTCAATAAAAAAATTATGTATTTATCTGATGATAAGCCTAGTGTACATAATTAATAATTTAATATAACGAAAATATAATTGGTTATTAATAATTAGTTATAAAAAATTATTTTATATTTGATAACATTATTTGATAATTAATTATATATAATTTATTTTTATTTAAATAATATATAAAAATATTATTTTTAATATTAAATTACTAAAAATCACAAGTAAGAAAGATAAAGCAATAGGAGTTTATGTACTTGTTGTTGGGGCAAAGACAATGATAATAATAAAAAAGGAGAAAAGTGAGGATTATATAGATAGAAATTGAATATTTCTCTTTTTAAGATCTCAATTAAAATAAAAGTTATTCAAAATATTTTTTTTTATTTAATCAGACTTATTTTATATAATTGATTATTTAAAAATTATAAACATACAATCAAATATCTCTAAAAGGTGAGATTAATTAATTGATATATAATCAATTATTAAGAATTTTAATTTTTATATCAATCAAGTACTTAATGCAACTAATGAGATTGGATATATTTGTTTCACAAAAAGATATTATTAAAGTGAATTCCCTTCAACTCCATAAAATTCAATAACCATATATGATACTTCATAAATAAATTTATCTGTAATTTAACATTTCAATAATTATATGATGGAATTGAGATTTGAAAATTGAAAAATGAAATTGAGACACTTAATCTTCCAACAATAGTTGAAAAATATATATTTCTAGACAATGAAACATTGAATTACAACTACAACTACTACTACTATTATTATTATTATTATTATTATTATTATTATTATTATTATTATTATTATTATTATTATTCAAACAGAACAAAATATCTTCAAAACAGGTTGGAAACTTTTCCCTTTTTTTTAGTTATTGATCAAAGCGAAGGAGGAATATAAACATCATTAAAACATTATTTTAATTCTTTATATACGTAAGTTTTTTTAACGTAATATTTATTTAATTTTTATTCTCAATTTAATTATTAACATATTCAATTTTTTAATTAAATTATTTTATCTATCTACTTTATATTTTATTAATTAAAATAATGATTTAGAAATTTAAAATCATACATAATGTCATCCAATATTTATATAAACACTAAATATAACTTGTATAAGAAGAATAAGTGTTTACGTAAATTAAAATATTAAATAATAAATAATTAAAGTAATTATTTTATATTCCTATTTTTTAATTAAAATTATAAATTAGGTTTATAATATGAAGGATACTATATAAGCATTAAAAGGCATTAGATCAAATTTTAGATTTCTATGTATCAATTCATTAGCAAAATTAAAGACAATTGAACCTAACTAAATCAAATTAAAATTATGAAGAATCAAATGGAGAATACAAATTAATTAAAAATTAAATTAGAAAACTTACTTTTATTTAGTTTATAAATGTTTAATTAGTATCACTAATATGATATATCATGTAGCGCACCTTATCAATCAACTCAACATCATATATTACAAAACATAAAAATAAGTCGATTCAAAAAAAATATATTCACTTCATAAATAAATATTTGAATTATAAACATAACTTTAGACTGTAAAATTTGTAGAGAGAGAGAGAGAGAGAGAGAGAGAGAGAGAGAGAGAGAGAGAGAGAGAGAAGAAATCTCAATATATAATAGATTAATAATCCAATAAGCCATGATAAAAAGCACAACAAACAAACAAACAAAGTAGTCATAGAGTCTGTTTGGCATAAGTAGTTGAAAAATTAGCTGAAAGCTGATAAGGTAACTGATTGTATTAGAAGTGTTTGGTAAAATTAGCTATTGAACTAACCTCATAAATGTAAAATTACATAAAAAGATATGTTGATACACTACAAGAAAAAATCGAATTTCCAACGGAAAAAATCCGTTGGAATTCTAGATAAATCCGTTGGAATCAGGCACTCCAACGGAA
>JANHAO010020386.1:0-12873 GCA_026873985.1 Saraca asoca | reverse complement strand
AGTGATAACATAATATTTGACACATCTATTTATTCTCATGCTTAGCATTTTAAGAGCTTAAATGAATTAATTCCAGCTGAGTTAATATGCATTTGAGATTTAGTGTCAATTGGCAACATTTTGCAATTTTCTGCATTTTCGGTCATTTGGGAGTAGTTTCTGTACTTCTTGCATAACTTGAACTACACTTGTCCAATTGATATGATTTTTGTCTTGTAGAAAGATAAGAGATATATACACAACTTTGATGAAGACCTCCAAGGCTGAATCCATCATTTGGTTATCTGAATTTGGAGATGAAATTACTACCAGAATACTGTCTCTCGGGTAGCCGACGTTCATGCATTCAAAAGACAATATCTCGAGCTGGGAAGGTCCAAATGAGGTGAAACTAATCCCGATTGGAATCCAAGACATAATTCCACAACTTTCATGAAGGCTTCCTGAATTAAATGAATCATTTTAGGCATCAAATATTGGCTGCAAATTAGAGGCAAAGAAGCTGCGAAAATAGGCCTGCAAAATTGAAGCTTTAAGGCCCCCAATTGACATCCAACTTAAGCCCATTTGCTCATCTCTTGCTCCAACCAGCTGGAGACCCGAAAGAGCAATAAATGCCTAAAAGAAAGCAGAGAAAGCAGCCTATTTTGAGCCATCAAATATGCAATGGCAAAGGCTGCCATCCAGCTAGCCCATTATGCCTACTTTCCAACTCAACATTGTTGTCCCCTTTTGTACCAGGGAAGACCACTTCATTAGAGGTTTTTTTTTTCATTGAATTTTTGAGTTAGTTTTTCTCTATTTTTAGGGTAGTATTTTCATAAGGGCAGAGCAAGATCTTGCTCCCCTCCTTTTTGTATTTTCCAGCCCCCATGAAGGGCTAATGTTATAACTAGTCCAAGGGGCTGAAAACTTGTAAGATTAATGCTGAGATTCTGGTAAGTTTTTCTCCATTCAATTGTTGGCCTTTTTCTCTTCCTTTCCTCTTGGTTTTTATTATAATATCTAACTTAAGTGGATTCATTTAACTTAGATGTTGAAATGGTTATTGAGATCTTGATAATCACTTTAGAAGAGGATAGGAAATCCAAGCAATGCATTGAGATTTCATAGGTTGTTTGAAGGCTGAATTCTAATTAGATTCATTAACCAACTTCAAGGATCCTTGTCTTTGGTTTCAAGCCTGAGTATATGATTAGCAAATTAAATGAATATTTAGCAATCAAGGATGCATTAGTTTCAAGTTGAATTCCCTTGGCTGGTAGTTGTGTTTCTTGTTTTTGTTTCTGTTTTAGTGTAGTTAGTTTTGTTTTCATTTCTGGAAAACCCCCCCTGAATTTACACTTCCTAATTGATTGATATTATCATCTTAACAAAGTCCTTAGGTTTGACTTGGGTTGCCTATGCTATAAATTAGTTTAGGTAACTCCAGTTTATAAATTACTAATTTGGTGGCCTCGGCAAGCTCACATCAACGAGCGTTAATGTCAGAGAGAGATGTAGTTAAGAGAAAGTTATCTTAGATTCTTTCATGGGTTTTGGTTACAAATGCATCATTTCGTTAGGTTGAGATTTGAAAATACTAGGAGTGAAAGGCTATAAAGCTACTTCATTATTTTAACATGAAAAACTGAGAAAAAGAGGATAAACATATATTAACGAGTATCCAACTGGACCCAATAACTATTGGGTCTCATGGTTTAGACCCTAACCCAATCTACTAGAAGATGGGTTTCATTTGGATTAAATCCATTGGGTAAAATACCCGTTGGATCAAGTAAGACCTAATGGGTCTAGATCTTTTTAACATCATTAATTGGCCTATAACAAGCCATATATGTTACAGGAAGGTAGTACCTATTGACATAATGCAATGGTTTATTCCCTGTGAAAAATATGCATGCACATACATGTCTACAAGGTAAGTTTGTCAATCCCTACCAATGCAATTGTAATGCCTTTCCCACTTCAAACTTGTGTAGACTAGCCTATTTTTTTTGTTCATTTACATGCTTCTTCAATTTCCTTGTCCAACCTATTTAAAGGCTTTGGACAAAATCTTCTTTTATATGCTTACCCCTTGTCCCTTTTCTCAATAAATTTTGTCATCCAATACATTCTAATCTAATCCACTATAGGATTATAGGCGTGCTCCTTCCCTCAATGATCCTCCTATTGAAAGCATCAGAAATATTATTCATAATCACGTCACTATTAGCTTGGAAAGAAAAAAATGACCTTGCCTATGACTTAAGCTTGATCTCCATTAATTTATTGTAGGCATCAACCTTTATCCTCCTAAGCTCTGCCATCTGTCTCTCCCCCTCCTTCTTGCAAGTGGCCTTTGAAATTGCTAAGATTAGGCTCCTCAAGACAACCCTTCCACCATACTTAGCCTTTATATTGGCATAAATGTGTCTAACACATCTTTTGTGCTCTATATGTATGAAATAATAAGTTAGCATAAAAATATTATAATAGTCAGCATAATGTGAGTTAAGAATAAAACATTAAACAATAGGGATTACCTTCTTTTAGTCAAATATAAATGCCTAACTCTTTCTTCCAATGTCAGTTAGCAAATGTCCATTAACCAAGACCAAGAGTCTTTAGTCTCATATTCATCCACAGAAATTGCCAAGGGGAAGTATTAGTCATTGGAATCCCTTGCAATTGCCACTAACAACTACCTTTTATGCATGCCCTTAAAATAACATCCATCAAGCCCTATAATACGCCAACAAGCAAACAATAAGCCTTATTTGACAAGTCCAAAATATATATTGTATCTTAAAAATCTTGGTTAATTTTCCAACAAGTGCTTGTCAAGTAGAAGCTTTATTATAGTCTCAGGATTGGCTCTCCTTAATTCAACATTATAATTCCACAACTTTGAGTATTAGTTATCATACCTCCTAGTAAGCTTTTCTAATGCCTTCATCCTAGTCCAGTATTCCTTGTTTACTGACACTTTTGCCATATACTTCTTCTTCACCATTTCAATAGCATATGAAATTTTTGGCATTTGGTTATTATACATATTCTCCATAATCTTTTCAACAACCCAATTAGAAGATGCCAAATGCCCCTTAACACTTTTAACACATGCATGTTTAGCCTTCCATGTCTTCAACTTAAATGTTTCACTTCCACCAACGTTGCTCACGAATCATAACCACTCACACCCTTGCACTTAACTCTACATCTATTTGAGTCATTAGGTTTCATTTTCACGTCTCTTCCATTCAATAGACACCATTCTCTTATGTTAGATGTAAATTCCTCAGTGGAATTAAACTCCAGCTCTTTCTCCATGGGTAATTAACATTCATTTCAAATGGGTTATACTTTAGGTACATTGGGTGGTGGGATTCTTTAATTTCACCATTAGAATTCCACTTAGCACTATCTAAAGAGTCAATTTCATAATCACTATCTAATACTCCCTCAAATGGTCCTATTAAAGGTGGTTCATCTTTATTGTCAAACAAAGTAGACTTCATAATAGAAGTGCCAACATTAATGTTGAAGTAGTCATTGTCATCCTTATCACTTGCACTGTCCTCAAAATTTATATCTATCACACTGCTATCATCACTATTTTCTTCAAAGCTATCTTCACTTTCTATAAACTCTACATCAACTTCATCATCCCCATAATCTTCATCCTTAACATCTAGTAGATCATGAAACTCAATGTCTGGCTCAAAATCTCTTTCCACCTCAACTTCCTGTTTCACATGATTACCAACAAACTTAGTGATCTCCATAACTGGTTCAATGTCTTCAGCCTCAGCTCCATTATTCACTTAGTCATCAACATTTCCAACCTACCTCACCTCTTGTGTGGTAGCCCTAACACTAACACTAGTAGCAGCACTTGGTTCAAGCAAAGGTTTTGTCTATGTCAGCATCACACCATTTCCATTATCAAACCCATATAGGTATATATATCAACATTTTTATAGTTTTTCCATAATGCTATCCTAGTTAAAGTAATTGCATCTACATCATTCTTAATTTCCATCAACCTATCTAATGAATCAGAAGCTAGTGTATACCATATTTTAATTGTTCTAGTTTAGCCTAAATCCCTAAGTGCAGTAGTTATTTCTTATAGGGATCATTATTCAAGTTTGCAATTTTTTAAGAAATAAACTCTACCACTTACATACCAAAGAGACTTGTTTTTTTATAACATTACCTCTATGGTGTATTGTTATTTGAAATGGGTCTGAGCTTGTTAAATCAGAGGTCAATGCTGCATTGGACAAAAAATGGAAACAAAATAAATAATGCTAAACAAATCTAAACTAAAATTAAGTTCTAAATAGTGATAAAACAAACTAGAAAAACTTATAAAAATGCCAACCAGTTTTCAAAACAAAAAGAAAGAACCAACGAAAAAATAAAATAATGAAGTTGGAAGAAAAATGCCTCCCAATTTTTCAAACAAAAATAGAGAATCTATAACAATATAAATAAAGAAAGCTCATAAAAATGCAAACAAACTTTTCAAAGAAGAAATTTTTTAAAGCAACAGAGCGGTAATATGCAAATAACTAAGTGATAAAATTTCAAAAGAAAACAAAAGGAATAAACACATACCTTGGTCCTAGTACCTAGTGGCAATCTAGGTCCACCACGTGATGCTCCCTTGAACTTCAGTAAACAGCAAATGCAAAACGAGAAAATAGAATCCTGAAACTTGTTGGAGCTAAGGTAACGTTTAGATATTTTATATTTCCTTCTTCTTGATTTTAATGGGAAAAATTAGAACAAAAAAATCAAGCCAACTTTCAGGTCTTGTGCAAGCCACTCGAGGCACCTTCCATGTCGAAATGCCAAGTTTCAATACACAATGTCAAAGTATTCACACTTCAGCAAAAAGTTTACAAGTGTGGCAAGTTTGGACAGAAATTTGCAGTAAGTACCCAATTAGAAACTATTCTAAAGTATAGGTACCCAATTCTAAATTTTAAAATCACAAATACCTATTTCAAAAAAAATTAAATCTATAGGGACCTAGAACGTAATTTTTGAAATATTATTTATTAAAATAAAAGAATACTCAGATAAATCATAAAATTTATTTATGTCTTTTTTTGTTATTTTATATATAAATAATTAATATTAAACAAATAATTTTACTAAACATTTTTTTACAAACAACTAATATTATCAATTAGTTAAATCAGAACTAACTGCTAATACAATCGGTTAATCACTAATTTAATTCACTAATATTACCAAATATGCCTTAGTTCCAATGAGTCCTTATAAAAATTTACAACAAGTGGTGTAGTAAGTGTAACTTCATGGAAAGTAGAAAATGAATGTATTGTTTGGTTGATTAAAAAATTGATAAAATAGGAAAAGTAGAACTTCCACAAAATGCTACTTCCTACAAAATGTGAAAAATTACTTACTTAGCCTTAGATAAGAAAATTTTTCTAAAGAAACTTAATTCTCTTATTGTCAACTAAATAATTTTTAGTATTTACCAAAAAATTTATAAGGGAATATAATCCATATGAAGTGCAACTTTCGGCAGGAAGTTATATATGAATCAAATGACACCAAAATCTTATAATGATGTACAGATTTGCATACAATAAATATATAAAAGGTTACAATTTCTTCATCTAAAGTTACAAAAAAAAAAGAATTTTTATGAAAAGTTGCAATATTTTATATAAAATGTCACTATGTATTCATATATATATTTTTCAGGTGTTCTAAGCATAAAAAAAAAAAATACATAATCAACATTCAATTGAACAAAACTGGTATAGTCTTATTCATAATAAAATAAGAAAGTGTTGAAAAGATGAAAGAAGCAAATGTAACCTAGTAAAAACAAAATTTGAAATCGGCATTTATATATGGAAAACAATCGCTAACTAATTAAAACGTGAATGCTAAGATATGTAAAATTAAATTGTAACCAATCAAAACTCAATAGTACTAAGCAGATCATTACGCCAAAAAACTAAATTATCATGAAAAAATTTAAATGATTATAGTGGAAATTTTGAATAAAAGAAAACAAGCACTAGTAAGAAGCATATACGAACATATTTATTTGTTGAGTTATCGAATTCAAATTTTTTTTTTCATATCACATTTTCATATGAAGACATTTTCAAATGTATTGAATTGAAAGATTTATATACGTGACTGATATTTTGTTATTACTAACTACTTGAAATTTGCTTTAGTTGATTTGTTAGAATTTGAACTATATCTCAAGCTACTTTTATTGGAATATAATTTAAATTATTTCCAAACTAAACATTTTCAGTAAAAAAAAACAAATTTATTGATATACTAAAGTTTTAGTTAAGGATTAATTTATTTGATATGTATTACATAAATCCGATTCCATATGTTAAATTATCAAAGTGCCCTCATTGAAAATTGAATGTCAACACCGAAAAGTTGACCTATTAAGGGTGATACGCGATAGACAATGGTGGAAGGTAGTGATGGACTGTGATCAATAGCGATGGGTGGTGATCAATGACAAAAAGTGATGATGGATAGTGGTCCATAATAGTGGATAATGATGAACGGTGGGTGATGGTCAACAATCATGGGAGGTGGTCAATGACAACGGGTGCTAATAGGTTAAGATATGAGACATTAATAAAAGGGTGGATAAAATAATCTTTTTATATGACTAAAATATTCCTATATTATGAGAATATAAGATATCCACCTCTCCCATGGGATTATTGGGCTAAAAACATTCTCAGATAAATTTTTCTAAATTTTGAATCAAACATAGGAATCTAACATTCCTTAAAATATTCTTGGGAATGTGAGGAAGATTCTGTGAATCAAATGCCACCTGAGAAGAATGACGAAAGGTTGTGTGTGTAAGGTTTTTATTGTTATTATTGGAGTAAGGATAATGACGATAAAAAAGAAAAAAAGGGATAATATATGTACAAATATGAATGTTTCTTCTTTTTATAATTCTAATTAAAAAAATTATTCAAGGTAACTTTTTGTTTAATCAAACTTATTACTTATAATTGATTATTAAAATATTTTAATCATTATATCATTTCTAAAGAGTGTTATAATCAATTAATTGAACTATAATTTATTATTAAGATTCCAATCATTATATCAAATAAGTATAATACATAAAAAATACTTTTTAGTATTAAATTGCTAAAAAGTGCATCAAAGAAAGAGAAAATAACAAATGTTTTGTCCTTATTGTTGGGATAAGCACAAGTATGTGTCACAAACAAGTAGCTTTTTAGTTGAAATCCTGCGGTACATATCACCAACTCTTGGCCGGCATGCTAACTTTCTGATAAATTTGAGCCACATTTAGATAGATAAATGAGACATTGAGGATTTTGTCATCTATATAACCAAAATCTCACATATAACATGTCCACAAGCAAATATGAGTATTGAGTCGAAGTATTAGTACATACGAGTCTCAAACCACCTAGAAAGCCTTTAGTATATATCAAGAAAGGACTTCTTTAAATAAGGAGAAGGATAACTCTATTTTATTAATACATGCCTCATTACATAGTTTTGAGTGGGTAAAGGGAGTATTTATGCTCCATACTTTGATTCCTAACCCAAGCCACAGTGCCCACCTAGGTTATCAGACTCACCCCCTTAAAGAACATTTTAAGCTAAAGCTCAAATTACATACTTTTTCTGAGTTGACATAAGGATTTTTCTCCTAACTTTAAAGGATTATAATGTGCCATCTCATATGGAAGTGAAGATAAAACTACAAGGATCGCAATCATGTACTTTTATACTTATATTAGATAAATAATCTTAGCTAAAAAAATACAAACACCCTCAAAACGGGAAAAATTCAAAAAAATAATCCACTAGTGCATTTACTCACAAATTCACACCACAAGGCCTCATTTTCATACTTTATTTTTATGCCAAGTTTCATCCAAAATCAAGGATGTTTGCCACTCAAATTGATTCACAAAGCCGACTTATGACATTGTCTCTCACTTCAAATGTCAATGTCCTCATTGACTCCTCAATCTAACACAGCTTTTATAAAGGTTTCTTCTTTTGAGCACTAGCTTCTCGAATCTTTGTGTGGGCTTTCAACCTACTTCACTCAAACTACTTATTCAACCACCCTGCTTGTCTCTTTAAGCTAACATCATTTGAAAAAGGCTTTGATGAATAGCACCTTCAACCTAACATAGCTTTCAGGATTCTCATCAGTCTGTTGTTCTCCTCTCAACTTTGTCTCCTTGAACTAGCACCATTGCACATTTGCTTCCCCTTCAACCTTTGGGTAGTTGCCTCCATGACTTTGGTGTCTTAGGCGATGCTACCTCTACAGACTTTGTGTTTTACCTCTGTAAACTTAACTTCATTGTCTCGACACAAACTCACGTGTCACTAACACCATAGCTTTCCTAGCCCTATCGCCTCTGCAACTTTGCCTATCCCACTGCCTCTATAGCATTTGGTTTATTGCCTCTGCAACTTGTGATTTCCTAACTACCTCTGTAGCTTGCATGCACACTTTCCTCACATAGTTTTTTATTCGACTTACTACCTCTATAGCTTAAGTATGTGCTACTTCCATAGCTTGTGTGCTTACTTGGTAGTTTGGATGTCTACTGACAAAGATATCCTACATCTAATGTCTTATACCATCAATGTGAAACACAGAACTAATCCCTGGTTCTAAGGTTGCTTATGTTGGGTTCAATCAATCACTATATTTCCACTATGCAACTTTCACACTCGATCTAATCCTTCTGACCCTCTTCAAATTGACACCTTGTGGTATCTTGATCATCACAATCATTTCAAAGTTGATGTTATCTAGCAACTTGGCCCTCACGACCCCTCCTAGGTTTGTACACTCAAGTATTATCTCTTTGAAGTTGATACTAGCTCATCTCCTATTAGCCTTATAGCCACTTACTAGTATTATTGCCCTTATAGCAACTTCTTCAATGATCAGTGCCTTCTTTCTTGGCATTTCTCAAGCGACATCTTCCTGAAGACTCATTCCTCAAGCACATCTTTATGATGGCTCTCCTATATCAATAACTTTGATAAGGGTTAAGCATCAAGTATCCTCCACTTTAGCTTGAGTTTCACTTTACATGTGCATAAGTAATTGTGAATCTTATGATCATTGTCATAAAATTTATCTTATGACTATGTAATGCTAGTCCGTTATGTGTCGTGATCATTGTCACTACTCCATTACATGACTATTTAACTAGCATAGGTATCATTATTACTTGTCATGCAACTATGATATGCTAGCTTCTCTAGCATTGATAACAAAATATTTTACTCATTTAATTGTCATCTCACTTAACATTTTAAA
This sequence comes from Saraca asoca, assembly GCA_026873985.1. Classification (NCBI taxonomy): domain Eukaryota; kingdom Viridiplantae; phylum Streptophyta; class Magnoliopsida; order Fabales; family Fabaceae; genus Saraca; species Saraca asoca. The sequence goes on along the minus strand of JANHAO010020386.1, from coordinate 3,512 downwards.
GTCCAAAATTGGCTTACTTCAACTGTGTTAACAAGTATTTATGGTGTGATGTCAATTGGATGCATTATCTGAAATTCTGCATAATTTAGCGATTTTGAGTAGTTTCTATATTCTGGCCATATCTTGAGCTACACTTATTCAATTAATATGATTCTTATCTTGTAAGAAAGCTAAGACATAGCTCTACAAACTTCATGAGACCTCTAAGGCTGAATCACATGATTGGCTATCTAAATTTGGAGTTAAATCTGACACCAAAATTCTGCCACAGCCTATCCCGAGTAGCCTGACCTCTGTGCATTCATCAGGCCATATCAAGAGTTATACAAGTCCAAATAAGGTGAAACTAAGCCTAAATGGAAGCTAAGACACAATTTCACAACTTTTATGAAGGCTTCCAGGCTTGAATCCAGCAAATTGGGCATGTAATTAGAGCTGCAATTTAGAGATAGAATGCTAAGTAAATGGGCCTCTGTAGAATTGGATTTTTAAGCCCTAATTGGCATGGATCTTGAGCCCAATGAACCATCCTTTGCTCTAACTCACATTCAGCCAGTTGAAGACCCATAAGTCAATGAAAAAATAGAGGAAAGTAGTCTGTATTGAGCTAAAACACGCAAGGTAGTGGCAACAAGCAAAACCAGACCATGATCATTGCCTGTCACCTACCAGTAGCTACATTCTTTCTACCCGAGGGCAAAGCCATTTGGGGAAGCTTCTTAGTCTAGTTTTTGAAGTAGTTTTTAAAGTAGTTTTAGAGAGTTTTTTTTCATTTTGTAGAGTGCAAGCTTTTACTCTCCCTTTCTCTGTATTTTTCTACCTTCTATGGAAGGCTAAACTTTATAATCAACACAAAGGGTTAATACACTTGAAGATTTATGTTGAGATCTTGATATTCCATTCTACATTTAATTGCTAGTCATTTCTTTCCTATTTCCTCTCCATTTTACTGTGAATATCTAAGTTGAATGGCTTTATTTGATTTATATGTTATATGATTGTTGCTTAATGATTAATTATAGGAAAAGGATAGGAAAACTAGGTAATGCATTAAGCTTTTGATGTGTTGTCTACTTGGCTGAATCCTGACTGCTTAGGATAGATTCATTAATCATTTCAAGGCTTCTTGTTGTGATTATCAACAATTGAATGAACATTTAGTGATCAAGGATATATGAATCTCAAGTTTAGTTGATTCCTTTGGGCTAGTGGGTTTGTTTTCTTTATTTTTGTTTCTATTTGTAGTGTTAGCTGTAGGATTTAGTTATTGCTAACCGCCCCTTTATTTTCAGCTTTTAATTTCATTGATATCATCATCCTAAAATGATCCAATGGCTTGACTCAGTGTTACTTATGCTACAAGTAGTTTAGATAACTTCGGTTGTATAAATTTTTAATTTGATCAGTCTCGATAGCCACAGTCAAATTTTGGTGCCATTGTTAGGGATCATTCTAATTTTATCAATCTTATTAAGAGTATTTTTTATATATGAACCACTTACTAACACTTATTCTGCACTTGTTTTTGTCATTTCCCTTATTTTCAGTTCCTTTGCATTGGTTTGTGCACTATTCATTACAGGTTTTACTGTCTCTGATTGAGCTAAAATTTGGTGGGCTTATAGAAGTGATTATTCTAATCAAGGCTCATAGATATACCCTGAGCAACCACCTAGTTTGGTTAAATCTCATCATTTAGACCATTTTTCTTTTTTTTAAAAGATTTTTTATTTAATTTTTAAGTTCTCCTTAAGTGTAGTTTTCATGCTATGGTGTTCCTGTGATTTTTAAAAATGTGTAGATATATTAATTAGTGTTGTTTTGAGTGATTTTTTTAGCCTTTGTTATTGTGTTATTGTGTTTTTAGCTTTCTGTCATTATTTCAGCCTATTTTGAGTAGTGTTTGTGTAGTGTATGTATAGTGCTTGGTTACTAGACCTTCTTCCTATCATGACCTTTGGAATTGATTTTGAAATTGCTTGAAAAGATTAGGAGAAGTCTAGTTAATCAATTTGAAAAAAAAAAGGTTCTACTATTCAACCACTTTAGTGTAGTATTACATATCTTGTCTTCCTGTATGATATATGATTAGGTCCTCTAGTAGTCCTTTACTTGACATTAAACTTGAAGTTGAGAGGACCTTGAATTTAAGGTAATGGAGAATAGATTGGAGGAGCTAATCTCCTTAGTTAGGCAGCTGGTGTTAAGACAAAAGCAAAGACATTTTCAATCCCCAGCACACCATTATGAAATTTATTCTTGGTTAGACCATTCAGTAGATTAATGTCCTACTTTTTGAGAAAACCAATATGGACCCCAAGCTACTGTAGTAGGCATTTTTCTTAGTGAACATCAATATCAGTATTAGCAGTAAATTTATGAGCCTTATCCTTATCTTGATGCATATGACCCTGGATGGATGGACTATTTTGGCCAATTTCAACAGCAGCAATTTTATAAGCCTAATCTGCCATATGACAGCAATTCTAATCCATATCAGTAGCAGCAACAACAAATTTATGAGCTTTATCCTAATGCATATGCCCCTGGATGGATAGACTATTTTGATCCACAATGTGACAACATTTCTGGTCAATTCCAGTAGATATAGCAATCATGTATACATGAACAAGATACTAGAGTAGCTATTTAATCTGAGCCTATATTGGAGGAGTTGATAAAGCAAATGGCAACTAATACCATTCAATTTCAGCAAAGAACAGAAACCACAATATAGAACTTAGAAATTCAAATTAGATAATTGGCTTCCACATTAAGTCAATTGCATACACAAGGTCCTGACCAAATCTTGCATAATGAGCAAACTAAACTCCAACTAGAAAAATTGAGACTGAATGTAGTACAAATCAAATGGAACCTCTTGCTGAATCAATTAAGGACACTTATGATGAGCTTCATGCTGAATTTCCTAATTCAGTTGAGTTGGATAATTCTATCCCTTCCTAAACAATTAACAATCCTTTAGAACAATAGCATATGGTTTCTTAATTAGATGCCATTGATATGCATTATAATGAATTTCCTGATTCAATTAAGTTTGATATGCATGTTGATGATGTGTATGATGATTTACTAGCTGAATTTCCTAAAATTATAAGATTCCAAGATGTTAATTATTCTGGATGTTCTGGTTTTGGTTGTGATAAGAATAGCATGTGTTGAAATTTTTGAATATATGAGAAGTGACACTATATGTTTTAAAGATTCTACACATTTGGGATATAATGCTGCATGTTCTGAGTTTCTTGATTCCTTGGGAAATAATGATGCTATTTTCAAAGAAATTACTCAGCTTCCAAGTGATGTTGCAGTTTTTTCAGCATAATCCATTCCTTCAATGCAGCAGCCACCAAGATTTTCAGCCAATGGAAGCTAACAACAAGCATCAAAAGAAAAAGATGTTGAATGATAACACAATATTTGACACATTTATTTGTCCTCATACTTAGCATTTTAAGGTCTAAAATGACATGTTTCCAGCTATGTTAGTG
>JANHAO010020385.1:0-12864 GCA_026873985.1 Saraca asoca | reverse complement strand
GAACATTCTTCACTTCAGGAAAGATTGGACAGGGAACTAAAAGAATTGGATAAGAAACTTGAACAGAAGGAGGTAAGGTTGCTTTATGTAGTTTCAAGTCTACGATGATGTTGAATTTTTCTATGGGGATAAGTTAGTATTTAATGTTCTGTTTTGCTTGTACTTAATTTGTGTACAAAATCACAATTTGAAAGCTTTCAAACTGATTAGTTTGGCTTAACTGAATCGGATTATATGTTCACTCTAGTGTCATTAATTGAATTTTGCAAAATCAATTGATATATCTGTTGTCGTTTTCATTTCTTCTTTCTAATTTTTTATTTTACCCTTCATATTACTCTCCATAACATGTCTACTTGTCTATTATAACATATTTCTACTTCTTTTTTTTTCTTTAATTTATTTTCATTCACATGTGGAAGGCGGAAATGAAGCGATTTCATGGTGGTGGTGATGCTTCAGTTCTCAGGCAACATTACGAGAAGAAACTTCTGGAGTTGGAACAAGAAAAGAAAATTTTGCAGGTGATGACTTTGTGCTATGCTATCAAGCATAGATTTTGTTGTGTTTAAAAGAGTTCTTCTATTAACTTGCTTTAGTCTTGTTACTTTTACATTATGATTTGCAGAAAGAGATTGAGGAACTGAGATGCAATCTTGCAAATATATCATCCACTTCTGATGATGGTGCCCAAAAGTTAAAACAGGATTATCTTCAAAAGTTGAATGCTCTTGAAGCTCAGGTCTCTGAGCTGAAGAAGAAACAAGATGCTCAAGCTCAACTCTTAAGACAAAAACAGAAAAGTGATGAGGCAGCAAAACGACTTCAGGATGAGATCCAGAGAATTAAATCTCAAAAGGTGAAATAATCCTATCAATAAATGAAACTTGTTTTTCTACTTATAGGTGGACTTTTTTCTTATAGCATTACTGATAATTATTTTCTTTAGGTTCAACTTCATCAAAAGATTAAGCAGGAGTCTGAGCAATTTAGATTATGGAAAGCTTTACGTGAAAAAGAAGTTCTCCAGGTAAATACAGTTTTCTTTCACCTCCCAATGAGTTCCTTTTTATTGATACTTATTACTTCTTTTTGCGTCATATAACGGTATAGAGAGAAATCTTTTCCGTACCTTTTATTTAGCGGCAGATCTCAACTCTTGGTGGCTATCCATTCAAAAGCTATTACATGCATCAAATAGATGGATCAGTATGCAATAATGCAAAACTCTGTGAATATGAACAATTGAAATTTATTGCATCTTAAATGTACAACTAGTAGCTGATTTACTGGTCAATTTCATTGTCTCTGAGGTGCAAAAATTATTGTAGCATGATCACCAGAATCAGTTATAACAACCACTTTTTTCAGAGACATCTCTTATACTATATCTGTAATTTTTTTCTGTGAAGACATGTTATAATTATTGTCGACCTCTTCCATATTGGGAATGGCTACAAGCAGCTTACCATCTCTCACTGAATTTTTATGAGCGTATCAATTTGGTTATGGTCTCGAGTCTTCTAATATATATTTTGATTAATCGCCAGCTTAAGAAAGAGGGGAGGAGGAACGAATATGAGATGCACAAGCTGTTAGCCTTGAATCAGAGGCAAAAAATGGTAAGCTAATTTCAAATCAGTTGCTGTAGTGGTCCTGATTTAGATGCTACTTTTACCAATCTTTTGTATGTCCGTGCTAGGTCTTGCAAAGGAAGACGGAAGAAGCTTCAATGGCTACAAAAAGACTAAAAGAGCTTCTGGAATCTCGAAGGACTGCCTCACGTGAAACTACCGGTCAGGAAATTTACCATATCGCATGCAATTTTTCCCATGTTTGTATGATTATTAATAATTGGTAGTTTATTTTCAATACGCAGGTGCTGCCCATGGTCCTGGAATTCAGGTAAATTATAACAGTATGAAGTGCATATTAAGCATTTATATATTTATTTATACTTGATCTGCCGGATGTTATACTTTTGAATCCTTTGCATACCATTGTTGACATACATGCTTTCTATTTGAAGGCTTTGATGCAGGCAATTGAGCATGAGCTTGAAGTCACCGTCAGGGTGCATGAAGTGCGTTCAGAATATGAGCGTCAAATGGAGGAGTATGTGTTATTTTTCATGGACTTGTTTCCTTTTTCCTTTATTTGAAAGCTTACTTTCTGTTTGACATTGTGCTCAAGTCTAATGAGGAGGAAACTTATTCTGATACCCTGGCTTTTAAATTAGAGTTTTCACCCACAAATTTATTTAATTATTGCTTTTCATTTCAGGCGAGCTAATATGGCCAAGGAAATTGCGAGATTAAAGGAAGAAGCAGAGATGCTGAAGCAAAATAGTACAAGGTGAATAGCTTTGCATTGAGCGATTTCTTTCAATAATTGTACGATCCAGAGGCACTATATAACTTAAAACTTTTCTTCGGGTTGCATATGCAGTGATTGCCCCATATCGATGTCTCCTGGTGCGAGGAATTCAAGGATTTTTGCCCTTGAAAACATGCTTTCTACTTCTTCTACTACTCTTGTTTCAATGGCATCCCAGTTATCAGAGGCAGAAGAGCGGGAACGGGTTTTTAGTGGCAAGGGACGTTGGAACCAAGTTCGGTCCCTTGCTGATGCCAAGAATTTAATGAATTATTTGTTCAATTTGTCATCTTCTTCCAGGTAACAACTTATTTTTTTTCCTGCTCATGGTGTAACACTGTAAATTTGTTTGATCTGCTACTAAATTGCAATATTAGGCGATTTCAAGCAAACCAAAAGTTGCCTGTTATTTATGAATTATGACTAGATATTTCCTCGTGCTTTTGTCTCCTCAGGTGCTTATTGCGAGACAAAGAAGTTGCTTGCAGAGAAAAAGACATGGAAATTAGGGATCTAAAAGAGAAAGTAGTAAGGCTTAGCTGTTCTCTTCGGCAGTCTGAAATGCAGAAGGCTGAACTCATTCGTCAGCTTAAATTGCAGGTTAGTATGATTATCTATTATACCATGCTTTTGTTTTTTCTTTTTGCCTTTTCTGGTATATATCATTTGGATAGCTGTTCAAGTCAGTAAAGTTACATCGAGTAAAATTCACTTATTTGTGTGCTTATAGGTTCTTAACAGATGTAAGTGGCACATAATAATAATGATGTTTATAAAGTATCTATTATAATCGGTGATAAGAAGAATTCCAAAATCTTTGGGATTTCATGGACAGAATTATTGGTTTAGATTTACGCATCCTCCTGCATGGCTGATCGCTGTAGTTTTGATCATACCGTGTCATTTGTATGACAGAATGCTGCTTTAAAGAGATACTCAGAATATGGGGATTCTGGGTTTTCTGACATGAATGCTGGAGGGCATAAGTATGACTTGCGTAAGCTGGTAGGTCTACAGAAACACCTACATGGGAATTCTATCTCAACTGTTTCTTCTTGATTCTGATCGCAAGAAATAAATTGATTGGTTTTCACTTAATTGGCTGATTCCTATTTCGATTTCAGGAAAACCGCCGATCCACCATTTTAATGGAGGACATGGTAATATCTGACTCTGAGTCAGATGACTATGATCTTGAAGCAACTGACGATGAGTGGGTTGAGTCAGTACCCCATACTAAGAAGAGGAATTCCAGAAGCAGGCGTTCAGGAGAAATGAATAATTCTAATTCCAACGGTCCAGAAGATTGCAAAGACAATTCAGGGGAAGGATCAGAATTGTGCTGTTCATGTAGTAAGTATTCATCATGCAAGACGCCAAAATGCAAGTGTAGAGCAGCTGGTAATAGTTGTGGGGCATCCTGTGGATGTCTATCGAGCAAGTGTTCCAATAGAGCATCTGTTTCAAATGAGTTGCATGATCCACCACAATCCGAAACAGTTGAAGGGACTGGAAACAGTTCCAGCGTTGAGGAAGCAGATAAAGATCAGCTTCTTGCAACTCAAGGTGCAGATTTACTTAAGAATGCACTTGTTGAGAAACCTGCTGAAACAAATAGTGACCTTGGGCCAAGAAAACCTCTTTCTGATATAGGAAATACATTGGTATGTTGCATTCATTCATATCAACAGAATCTTAAATTTTTATTTGTTGTGTTTGCAGTTACTTACTCCTTTATTGCCCTTTTTTTTGCAGGCAAAATCAAAAGCTCCGAAGCATAATCAGAGAAAGAAGTGGCGGAAATCCACAATACTTCTGGTTTCAGATCCGCCAACATCCTCCCAGCCAGAGAAATCTGAAGTTCCCAGCAAAGAAAACAATAGCACAAATGAAGCAGATGCATCTATCAAGTTACCACAAAATATGCCATTACCATCAACCAGACCCGAAATTCCTGCTAGAGTTCCCAAGGCAGAGAATTCTGTGTATGAAGCAGACATACCCTTGAAAATACCAAGAGCAATGAGAAAGGCAGCATCATCTAATGGTGGTGTCCCATTGTGTGACAGAAATGCTGGAAAAACAGATGAATCTGTCATCCAAGAGAAAGATGTTGACACTAGAAGCCCGGCTCGGCAGATAATTAGAACACGGGAGGAGAAAGAGAACCATGGGCGTTAGTCTTACATTTCTTGATCTTTGTTGAGTTGTTTAGACCAACGGCTTGGAATTTAAAATGAATGCTACCATATTCTTATGGTGGTTTTGTTGAAGAAAGAGGACTACTAACTCAAGGTTTGATATGGTGATTAGGAATTGAATGTTGTGAGTTCTGAATTTAGCCTTGGTTTATAGACCCATTTTGTTGAAGTGGTTCTATGCTCAATAACAATTCAGATGAAAATCGTAGAGTTGAAGCTATATCCAAGCTCAACTTGAGTGGAGCCAATCACTGGGATTGTTATATTGTGCCATATTAATTATTGCAAGGAAGGAACACAAATACATATTCCTGTTAGTGCATTTTTCTTCGTTACACCTATACGTTGCCTCAATTTTATTTTCCTTCCAAGTTTTTGAGGTGGGGGCAAAACATTTGTGTTTGTTCTGAACTGAATGATGCTCGTCAAATATTTCGAACAATGGTCCCAATACTGAAGTTGAAATGGATATAGGAATGGCGAAGTTAAGAGAAAAATGGGGTTTCTTGGTTAAATTTTGCTTTTGAAGAAGAGAATATGTTAGAGAGCGGGGCCAAAATGTATTTTAAATTTGAATGCTCAAATGATATTACAATGCAAATATAATCACTTCTTTTTCAAATAATCAATCATAAACAAATAAAATATGTATCTTAAAATGAATTTTCTGATAAGGTAAAAAAAAAAAAGCCACCTTTTTAATTTTCTTGTTACTATAAAAAATAGACATTATGATATGATAAAGTGACAATATAAATAATGTTGAATATTTAATTTAACTGTGGGACAAATTTTTAATTCACTAAAGACTAAGATGGTTCATTAAAATAGTGATGTAAATAAATTCATATAATAATAATATCATATAAAATAATACCTAACACAGAAATGGGTCAAGAGAAAAATGAATAGGCGTAGTTTAAGAGAAAAATGGGTTATTCTTTGTAAAAATCTATTTTTGGAAGAGAGAACATGTTAGAAAAAGGATAAAATAAATTATAAAACCATTATTTAAATAAAATAAGGGGCCATATTATTATACTGTGATCAAGCACTTATTTATGTAATTTATTTTACACCAATGGTCCATTTTTTTTTTTGTTAAATGTAACTAGCCCTCAATGTAGTATTCAAAATATATTTAGGAATTTGTGTGCAGTCATTGTGTAAAGTTTTTTTTTTTTTTATAATTTATAAAATTGATATACATTTCAAAATAAAATCCTTATTTTAAAATATTTCTTTCTAAATTTTAATTACATCTATTTTTCCTTTTCTTTATTTTTTTGCAGAACCTTATAGCTTATCACTCAAATTTCTCTCCTTTTTTTTTTTCTGTCATATAACAACAATTCTCAGAAGCAAAGAAAATAGCAGTTTCTCATTAATCTCAAATAAAATCAAATAAAACCCACATTTTCATTAGCCATTCAAATTTGGAATTGAAATACTGATACGTATTGGTGATTTTAATATTATCTATTTATCTTACACTGATTAAACGGACAGACGGTGAGTCAGTGAATCGCTAAGACATAAACACAGCTCGTAAGCATGGCTTTTTTTGAATTAAGCATTTTCCCTCCACAACCTTGAATGACGTTGGCCTTTTGTTGCTTACGTGGTGTCCCACCATTCATTGCCTGCTACGGCGGGTGAATATCACTTTCTAGTATATATATGCAGCAATCTTATATAGCCACAACGACCCAAAGGAACGATCGACTTGCCTCTTCTTCTTGGTTCGTACGCTTTTCCTCCGTCTCATAGATTTTTCTGAAATTGCTTCAATTTCTAGATTTTTTTTTTGGTTTTAATTTTTTCGTAGTTGAGGACGATGAAGAAGACGAATCGTCGATCCAAGCAATCGAGCCCGGTCGATGCCTCGGCTTCAAATGAGAAACAACAGTACGAGGAAAGGATTCGCGAGCTTGAGCGAGAAAATAAGGCCTATCAGGTTAGTGTTTGTGGTGATTTTGTAATTTTTTTTTCTTGGTTTTAGTCATGCTTATGATATGGAGGAAGGCTGATGATTGATGAGAAAGCGTGACAAAAAATTTGAAGTAATCTGATCTGAATTTTAGATTTTCTATGTGCAAACTGGGAAAAAAAAGTTCAGTTGAAGAAGGAAGAAATGAGAATTTATGACTTTGTTTAATCTAGTTAACAAGAAAGAAGTGAACATTTAGATTTGTTGGAAGAAATTTTTCCTAGGAAAATTTTATTTGTTTATACAAGTAAGAACTTTCATACCATATATATGTGATTAAAAAAATAATGCATAATGTTTTGATAGTAAAGAAAAACAACTTCTTAAAAAAAAAAAAAGGATGTTATTTTTCTCCCTACTCTCCACATTTAATGTTGAACAAATAAAATATTAAGATAATTAAAAATATTTTATAATTAAAAACACAAATAAATAAGGCTATTCCTATTGAAAATATTTTCCACCAAAACAAAGGACTCTTAAAGCTTCGTATTTTCATCTTTACTGGTGAATTTTAGATTTTTTATTGCATGACATCGGTGCAAACTGGGAAAAAAGTTCAGTTGAAGAAAGAAGAAAAGAAAATTTATAACTATGTTTAATCTAGTTAACAAGAAAGAAATGAACATTTAAAGCTCCATATATTCATTTTCACTGATGAATGAGGGAAAAAATGTGCTGCTTCAAACTTCATTGTGCTGTCCTGTTAAGAGCCAAACTTGTGGTATTTTCTTCCTTACTTTGGCTATTGTGTAAATTGGCAGGTGGAGATTGAGGAACTGAGGCAAAAACATGGAAATGATTCAGCTGCTTCGGGCAATGGTGTTGAAAAGCTTAAAAGAGATTATCTTCAAAAGCTGAATGTACTTGAACAACAGGTTACTATTAATTTAAGCCATACAAATTCCAGTTACAGATTACTTAAAATGAGTTTGGTTATGATATAATGGACTTAATACATTACTGCTATTGCAGGTTACAGAATTGAAGAGGAAACTGAACTCCCAATCCCAGTTCTCAACCAAAAGAAAAGGAGTTGATAAAACAATTGAACAATTACAATTTGAGATTCAGAGTTTAAAAGCACAGAAGGTGTCGACTTTATTTGAATTAATATTTAATTTGTTTTTAGCCCTTCCCTGTCTCTTTTTTACCTTGAGATCTAACTTTTGCTGACATATAGGTTCAACTGCATTGTAAAATCAAGTTAGACTCTGTTCAGTTTAGATTACACAAGGCTTCACTGGAAAAAGAAGTTCTTCAGGTATTATGGCTCTTAACCCTTTTTTTATTCCAAGGTTTGGAATGTTTGATGATTACAAAGAGGTTTGATGAAAAATGAACAATTTATACATTGACAAAAATGATTTGGGAGACTAGAGGATCTCTTTCTTTTTGTGAATATAGCCGTTGATATCTGTACAAACTATTTGATTGTTGAATCTAGTATCTCTCTTGCGGTAATTTATCTTTTCGTGCATTTGCTCCTGCTTCATCAGCTTAAGAAAGAGAGAAGGAGGAATGAGTATGAGATTAAGAAGTTGCTTGCTTCTAATCAGAGACTTAAAATGGTAGTTCATATTATCTTCCTCTAGGCCTGAGTTTTGATATACCATTTCCTGCTGCCTGTCTGTCGTGCTACTTTTATTCTTACAATTTCCATTTCCTCCAACTTCCCTTATGTTAGGTATTGCGACGCAAGACAGCCGAAGCTTCTACTTCTACTAAACGATTAAAAGAAATGATAGAATTTCGAAAGGCTATATCAAATAGATCATCTGGTTAGAAAAACTATCATCTTCCCTTTTCCTTTTTTTAGTTGCTTTATTTTAATTTATCCCCACTCTGTTTGCATTCATGATTCATGTGTCATTTTCTTCTTATTTTGGTCCGCTCTCATGTAGGTGGCAGACATGGCAATAATAAAATAATTCAGGTATTTCAGAACACAATTGCTATTGTCGTTTATGACTTGTGTTGCTTGTGTGTGAGGTTGATCTTAGTCTAACCTAATATAATCTACTTAAATTGTTGTCATAGGCTACGGAGAATGAGTTTGAAGTCACAACACAGTTACATGAATTATGTTCTCAATATGAATCTCAAATGGAACAGTAAGTCCAATGTTTCTCCCATTTTGTTTTTCTGATTTGATTGTGGCCCTCTGTCTATCCAGCCCTGAATGTTTTCAATACATTAAGCTTTCCTGTAAGTCTTTTCCCTATTTATTGTACTAACATATTTCAGGATTCTAAAATGTTGGAACCTATAGTACACTTTTTAATCTGCAGAGAACAATAACAAACACATTTTGTAATGATAGATAAGAATATAAGAAGTGGAATTTCACCCACCCTAAGCATCATGAAGCTTGCAGAATCTGAGCATTGTGTTGGAATCATATTTGTTGAATTGGTACTATTCTGTTTGATGGCTTTGTATTATTTTATGTCAGATTTTAGTGATGTCAAATTGGATCTTATGACACAAATATAGGGGGTGTGTATAATTTTGGTTGAAATGTCAAAAACTTCGAGCATTATATGCTTTCAGAAACACACTGCTAGAGGTCCCTGCTGGGTTGATCTTCAATGCAATTTTGTGGTTTCATAATCTCTCCATTTTTAGGCTTTGACTAGCTTTTCTACTTGATATTTGGTGCAATATAAATTTAAAGTTGATTGACATCTGTAACTTGAGACGAATGCTCGGAGGTGTCTCAAGCAGTAGCCATGAAGTCGTAAGCTTGTCACATCTTTTCTGGGGATTAAGCTATTATCTATGTTCTCAGCATAAACCAGACAGCTACTTAATGCTGTCGATCAAAAGCTCTGATATTATGATTTTACTATGTTACAACAGTTTAAAGTTTTCTAATTATATGCTTTACCAAACAATCTTTTCCACATCTTATCAAGTTTGCTAATGTATACTGTATATTTTATAAATATATGTTTGCAAACATACTAGCGAATTTGGTAACTCCACCATGAGAACATTTAAAAGATACTACTTTGGTACAGCGTATGACCGCTTGCATATAACATTATCTATTGCACAATGATTTTCTGAAATGGATTTTAGTTTAAATGCTTTTATTGAACTCTACATTTTGGAATGGTCAGGATGGCTGAAGAGATTGCAAAGCTGAAGGAAGACACTGAGTTGCATAGCCAGGAAAAATTAGAGTACAAACTCCTACTTAATTTTTCTTCTGCAATTATTAATGCCCTCCACTTTCGGTATTATACAGCCATTTGTTATCCTGATGTTTTGTTTTCTATTTTCCTTGATACTTCAAGGTTGCAGTTACAGGAGGGAGGTTGTGAATGCTTGGAGAAAGATTTTGATATTAAGGATCTAAAAGAGCAAGTAAACAACCTTGGCTGCCTTTTTAGAGAATTGCAATTGAAAAAGGAGAAGCATAATTTCAAAGATAAGATGCAGGTTTGTGCCACTGACATTACACTGGAACTGCAAAAGGGATTTGGAATATTTGTGGTTCAAAGTCAGAGACAAGGACTTGGTAGAAATAAATTTCTGATTTTTTATTTTCTAAACTATTTCAATTATGACGTCCCTTAATAAACAGGATCTGGCTCAGCCTCTTTTCTCCGACGGGAGTGATGATAAGCTGCTGGGTAAAATTGTTACTCCCAAAGTCGGTTGTTTTAGTGAGACAAAGGGCGAGAGGGGGAAAACAGCTGAAGGGGTGTGTTGCTCATGCAGCAAAAGGTCATTGTGTAAGACAACAAAATGCAAATGTCGATCCACTGGTGGAAGCTGTGGAACATCATGCGGTTGCAACCTCTTTAGATGTCAAAATAGAGAAGAAAACTCGGTAGATAAACTACCAAAATCAGATTCAGGTAATGCTATGGATGAAACAGACAACAGAATCATGTTTGCTTCTGAAGGTGTAAAGCTACTCCAAAATGCACTTGTGGAGAAACCTGCAGATTTTACAAACAACCCAAGGCCAGTGAAAAAGCCGTTATGTGATATTCAGAATTCTCTGGTATTATCCCTTCAAAAACTCTTTTTTCTTTTTCCTATTATCACGGGTCATCTTGCTTTTTTCCTTCTTATTGCCCTTAATTTCAGTTCTCTTATTTGCTTGCTAATCGGTACTATTACAATTCCACAGGGAAATTTGGATGCTCAAAGACCAGGCAAGAAAAAGAGAGGGCGGAAACCTGCAATTCAGCTAGTTATCAAGGATCCATATTCGTGTCTGCCAGAAGGTAACATTTGCACAGATGAAGCAAATAATAGCGTAGCTGCTCAGGCAAACAATCCTATGACGGACAGAGTGGTGAATTCTGGTCATCCAAATGACTCAGCAACAGCCATTAATGATGCAGCTGTTACTTGTAATCTAAGAAATGCAAAAAGACAGGCGAAAGCTTTCATGGGGAAGGAGAATTACTTCCTTCCTTCTAATTAGTCGTAGAGAAAGTCATCTTCACCTTGCCAAAATGAAAGTCTTTTTTTTCCCCCTATAACATAGGTGAAGGTTAATGCCAATACTTAAGGTGTGGGAGTGTGTTTTAAGAAATCTTTCTAGCTTTGGATTGCTTACCATTTTTGTCTCACATTTGTGATTCGTCTATATATTGGGATCAAATTTGAAAAGAACATTTTGCATTCTAATTTTCCTTTATCCTCAGAGAAGGATCGGGTTTACAATAAATTTGGAGAACTCAATTTTTTTTTGACAAAAACCATGCTGGTATTGGTTGCTTAGGAATGAGCTGTGTTGTGTTTGACAGTGCGAGGATAGCAAGCTGTTATTTGCTCCAACTCAGGACTATTAAGCAATTGTGGTTCCTCAGGTAAACAAAATCTCATACACGGCTAGTGAGCTAAACAGTGATACTAATTGCATACGCTTACCCTTTGTATTGAGCTCACACTTTTGAGAAGGGAGACATAAAACACTGTTAATAAATAGGCTAATGAGTTATGAACATATTAGAATCCTATTGTAATCTTATTTCATGAATATATTTATATTATAAATACTTATGTTTGTCTCATTGTTGATTATGATTTGACAACTCTCTCACCATGGTATTAGAATCTTCTAAATCTTAAATATCTTCTCTTACCATGCTAGTTGTCAATTTTGGCAAAAATTAGATTCGTCTAAAAGCATGTGTAAAGAAATTTAGATATGTTCAAAGAAATTTGGAGTGCATGAGGTAGAAAATAAAAAAATTGGGTTGATGAGATAGTAGATCGGTAGACGGTGATTCTCCCTGGACAATGCGTGCATAACATGTGCTTTGTTGTGAATGGGGCATGAGGACCATGCACAGAGGATTTTGATGGCGTGTGAGGCACGCTTTGACGACATATATTCTATTATTCTCTCGTCGCTTCTTCGATAGTTGACACACCTTTTGTGTGATCAAATCTTCAATTTGTAAACTCCTGTTGTGGTTTTTCTATTTTTTTTGGCAATTTTTATATATTTTTGTAGAATTTTTGTTGAAAAATTTGTGATGACTGACTTCGTTTTTGATCTGTTTATCCAAAACAAAAATCCAATCTCTGAGGATAAAGGAAAATTAGAATGCAAAATGTTCTTTTCAAATTTGATCCCAATATCTGGTAGAATTATTGATTGAAAGTTAGATGTAGAAGATAGACAATATTTTGTTTAGAGGAGAGTTATTGAATATTTTTTTGAAGGTATTGAAAGAGCAGATCACCTTATTTCATATCCTTTTATAAATAGCACAAAAGCTAAATGGATAGTGGAAAATTGACGTTTGTTTGACCTCTTGTGTAATACTTTCGTAAGTGAAGTCGAGGATAATATTATTCATTATAAAACAGTTAAGGATCTATGAACTTTTCTAAAGAACCTTTACTTAGGTAAAGATAATTTGCATTTGATATATAATTTGTGTATCCTTATTCTAACTTGATTGAAAAAATAAAAATATTTTACAAATTTATTCTAATGTTAATCTTCTCTTTAAACAATGGAATGCTTTTATTCCTATCACTATAGACATAGAGGTGATGTGTACTCAATGAGAGAAATTTCACAAATTTATTATGATGTTAATGGTCAAACAATGAAATGCTCTTATTACTATTACTGCAGATATAGAGGCGATGCATACTTAATGAGAACAATTAGGAACCTTGTGTTTTTGGATGGCTTTGTCCCTTGAATTTAACACTGCTTGTCAATAAATTGTTAGATCGGGCTCAGCCAAGAAGGGGAAATTTCAAAAAAATTTCTCAGAAAACCCTTACATGGCCGAACCCCATCTCCCCACA
>JANHAO010020384.1:0-12865 GCA_026873985.1 Saraca asoca | reverse complement strand
GGGTATGAAACCATGAAGCCAACTACTTGTGCAAATGAGAGCCTAAACTTTCCTAGGAAAAAGATGACTCCTATACTTGTTCAACATACGTCCTCTAATACTAAAAGTTGATTTGGAAGCCGTAATAGTTACGGGCATGCTCATTATATCACTAGCCATATTAGTTAAAATGGGAAATCTAACAAGATGATCTTTCCACTATTTTGGGACACCTAAATCTTCATCAAAGCAAAATTAAGCTTTGGCGTTTCTAAATATGCTTCCAATTGGGACATGTAACTTGAGATAGCATCACTTTTATCGTCATCTACCAAAGAAGTCCCATCTATTTATACATCTCATACAATTAACAAAGAAAAAAGACAAAATTAATTTTAAGAATTGTCCATATTAAGATATAGCAAACAAAGTACAAGGGTTTAGGAAACTTACATCTACATTTGTATTAGAACTTGATGGAATTGAAAAGTTCAACAAAATTTGGCTTTGTTGATTTTAAGTATGTGATGAACTAGAAGAATTTTTTGCATATTCTTCATAAAACATAAATAGCTTATCCTTCACCACATTCAACCTCTCTTGAAAACCATAAGGATTAACCTTAGAATAAGAACGCTTCAACATTGTGAACTTTACCTATGGATTAACAATTACCGCCATTGTATGAAGAACATTGTACTCATGCCAATATTTGTCAAATTTCTTCTTCATATGAAAAGCCATGTCTTTTAACACCCCATCTTCCCATTCAAATAATCCAAGAGAAGTAACTCAAATTTTCAAATTCAAGCAAAATATAAGTTGGTGGTTGGGTAACTAGTACCAAATATCAGGTTCATGATATCATAAAATGGCTTCATAAATTGAAATATTTGCTCTCCCATTTTCACTCTTCATTTTATGGATAATACTTATAATTCCTATCATTTAAGGCAATCATACAAAAAGCACACTTATACTTTTAAGCATTAAATAAGTAGAGTTCCATTGAATAGGCACATCCAAGACTAAAAAAGCACAGGTATCAAGTTTGATCTTTTTCACACATTCTTCAAAACTATTCATTCTAGCCTCTAAATGCTTAGTATATATAATACTTTCTCTAATTTTGTCATTAACAGTAGAAGCTACTTTCAATCCTTCTTGAACAATCAAATTTAATATATGAGCACAACATTTAATGTGAAAAAGTGCACCATCACAAAGCAAGTTCTCTTGCCAACAATGCTGATCTTTCACATCAAGTTGCATGTTATCATTAGAGGAAGCATTGTCTAAGGTCATAGAAAAGATTTATTTCTCTATTCCCCAAACATTTAAGATTACCATCACTTTTTTAGCTAATTCAAAGACCCAAATATGGAGGTTACATACTACAAAAGACAAGAATCTTACTAGTTACCTTCCAATCTAGATCAACATAATGAGCAGTTAAGCTAATATACCCCTCATTAGAACAAACAATCTATGGATTAGAAGTGAGACAAATTCTACCATGATTTTGTGCCAATTATTCTTTCAATTTTGCTTGATTTTCCAAATAAATTTTCCACACATCTGACACAATAGTAAGATGAGAAATACACCTCATCTCATGGTTTAAATACTTCTACACTCACCTTACTCCATCATATTCTATATATGAGAAAAGGAGGTCATGCTTTATAATTGACATGACTATTAATTCTAGAAAAACTTTTTGATTAATTTTTTTACTTTTCAATCTTCCTTGATAATCAATTCTCATTTCAAAAATATTTTATTGCCTCATAACACTTATCCTAAGGTATTTTCCCATATAACAAGTAAAGGTTAAGGTGCCATACTTACTACCATCCGTCACATAAGTTTCCCTGCACCCTTTACATTTAGCACATAGTTTATCATCATCACCACCTAAACCTTGACTCTAAAAAAAGGCTACACATATGAAGTATTCTTCCTAGATTTTTTGGATTGAGTTTCAGTTATTTTAATAACAACTTCAACTTCAGATTCATATGTGCATTAATCAAGTTTCAATTTAGAACTTGAATAAATAGGTGGTCTAGTTGGAGGTCTAAAACTTAGTTCATCTACCATTTTTTTTTTATTACAAGTGTTTTATTCATCCACATCAACAACAACATGCTTAGATGTCATATTTTAACCCCCAATCTTATTATAAATTATAACTACTTAACAAAATGGATCAAAACATGTGAACACCATATTTTCTCAAGTTAATTTAAAAATATAAAAAATACAAAAATATACATTTCATCTTATTTTTCAGTTTTTATCATTTTTAAAAATAATATTTGTTTAAATTGATAGTAATCCTACTTCATTTGATTAGTTTTCATTTATTTTTGTATCATCTATATAAAAAAATAAAAATATTGAAAATATAAAAATAATTGATTTCATTTGACATTCATCATTAAATTTTGTTTAAATAAGATTAGTATGTTATCATTGTTTTTACATTTTTTTAACTTTATTTATTTTCCTTTTTTTTGCTCATTTATGCTCTTTATTTCATATTTATAGATAACAAAGAGTTTTATCTATAATTTTAGTCATAAAGAAATATAGAAGAAAATTTCATCAATACTTAACTTTTATCTAGTTGTTATTCTTTTTTTTTTTTTAATTATCTTTGAAATTTTGCATTATTAGATTGCATTTTAATACAAAATAAAATATAAAAATGAATTGGTTTTGTTTTAACAAAAAAAAAGATAAAGAAATATATTATAATTTTTATTTTGTTTTATTTATTACTATATTTTATCTTTTAGTTATTTTTTAGAAAGAACATAAATATTGAGGATAATTATTATTAAGAAGAGGGTTCATCCCTCCCCAATTATAAATAAGGAGGAGATTTGAGTTCAGAAGAACACAAAAAAAAAAAAAAAAAAAAAGAGAGAAAAGATGCTGAGAAATCGTAGGAAAGGCGTAGAGAGAGAGAGAGCAGTGAGAAAATCAAGAAAAAAGTTGGATAGTTGGAGATATATATAAAACTGGAGTTAGAGAAGAAAGAGAGATTTTCTTTATATGATTTTCTAATTGTTTGATTTATTTTACAACAAAAAGGACAAGGAAGCTCTAAATTTCGTTTACGTTGAAGTGCAAAATTCGAAGTTAACAATGTCGCTTGTACATTGTAGTCAGGTTCGCATACGAATGAAGGTTATAATACTCTTACCATAAATTTAAACATGAGTTATAATTTGTGGTCTCTAATCTATTTGTGAGATTTTTTTGCATTTTTTTTTCCTTTTGAACCCGATTCCTTTTTCTTAATTTTGGAGGCTTTTTAAGATTGTAATTCCTTTGTATCAGTTGTGATGATATGATTAACTTTATATATCATACGATCATGCAATAGTTTCCTACTCTGCATGCATTGAGATGTGCTATTGATTTTGAAAAGATCAACACAGATCTAAATTGTCCATTTGCATGTCATTTGTCTTTATCACAAATTTCTTTATAATTTTCTCGTATTTTATATCTTAGTATGAAAGGCTTTTAAATTGCGTGTTAGATATATCTACAGTTTAATTAATGTATGTATGCATGGTTTTGACTATACGGCTGAAGTCTTGTTTGAGATGTCTTACTCGTTAAGTGTCATGGCATGGACCAACCATCCTAATTATCTCTTGTCAGACTTGGCCTTGAGGATTTTTGAGTGAGTCTAGCAGAACTTACCACGTGGGATTTTGAAATTATGGTTCATTTTTTTTTTTTTACATTCCAATATATGCATTATAGAAATAATAGCAGATTCTAGACTCCTTAACTGATGATGAAATGATAGATTGTCTAGTCATCACTTCTGATGATATCTTTTATAGGTTTAAGAATAACACCCCTAAAAGATCAGAATTTCTAGTTCTTTTGTGAAAGAACCTTAAAACATATGCAAGTTGCATTCATGCTTATTTAAAATTTCTACTAATCTTATTCTTGGGGCTTTAAGAAAATTTTGGACAGTTTATTATTTATTTTAAATTTTATTTTTTATCTTATATACAATAATAAAAATAACAAATAATATATATATGATTTTATCCATTTTTTTAAATTTTGTTATTATTCCTTTCAATTTCCAATTTCTTTTCCTTTCATTTTACATATGATAAAAATACAAAAAAATTGGAAAAAATCAAAAATAAAAATATTTAATTTTCATATTATTTTATATTACTTTTCAAAATTATTTATTTAACTTTTGTTTAAACTTGTTGTTTTATTTACACTATTTTTCTTTTACACTTCATATTAAATCATTTAAAAACAAATTCATAAACTGCAAAGACTTCGATCCTTCTTTTGAAGGTACAACGGCCTTGCTTTTGTATGCAAGCCTATTTTTGTAAATACCTTTTATTTCTTTAATATATATATATATATATATATATATATATATATATAATATCTTCTCTCAAATCTTACAACAATAGCTCTGGTCATTCACTGGCTCTACTTTTGATATAATTAAGTAAATACCACTGAGACATTTAAAATTTAATTTAATTTTTTATTTTTTAAGTATTGACATTGTATATTTTAGGTATTAATAAAATATTTTGGCCATAAGACATATTGTATAATTATTTTCTAGGTAATTGTTAACAAGTGTTGTGGGATGCCTAATACTTTTCCCATACATAATTCGGCTTTCAAATCATCTTCATTGGTTAAAAAGACTTGTTTTATCCATTTTTTTGTTTCTAATTTTTTCATATGAAAAATTAGTGACAACTCTTATTTTTATTTATTAAAATAGTCATTGTTTACGTTGTGAGTCCTCAGGATATGTTTTCATAGGATCATGACTCCACTAAGGATAGTTAGAGAGTTCAGCCAAAAGAAAATAATTATATAATATATTATGATTTAATATATCTTATTAATCCCTCAAATTAAAGTATATTGTCGTAAGTAAATATTGCTCACATATTTTATTTAGTTTTTAGTTTTATGTCTTTTTGGTTTTAATTATCTTTCTTGTTATTAGTAGAATTCGGCATTGTGAAGTGAGATGGCAAAAGCCCAGAAGGAGCCAAGTCTAACAAAAGAAAACGAGCTCACCAGACTACGAGGTCGTTGTGCAAAGAACCTCAGCTCGCTAAGGATTCGAGCTTGCTGGCCAAACAAGCTCAGAGGTCGCGAGCCAGTAACAGCCTACCCAACCAGAAGCTCACTAAGGTCGAGCATAAGAACAGCAAACAACTTGTACAATTATTTTGCAAAATACGATCGTCAGGCCCTACACGCAAAAAGCAACCTGCAGAAGTCAGTTTACAGTACTCTAGGCAGTCTTGTTCATTTAATATTTGATGTAACAAATGTACAGCTTACTTAGTTTCATTTGTACCCCTCCATGCTTCTATAAAGGGGGGCTACAACCATTTTAAAGTGTGTGTGTGTGTAAGAGAGGACACTAGCAGAGACTCTACCGGAATCCATAGCCAAAACCCTATAAACATTATTTCAGATTAATAAAAAAATTATGTGGATGTAGGGTTCGATACTATCTGGATTTGGCCGAACCACGTTAAACTTTCGTGTGTTTCCTTTGTCTCCTCCTTTTTCTAGCCATCTAGCGCCTTTCTACCACTTCAACAATCAGGAAACAGCTTGGATCCTGAAAGAATGCCCTCCGTTGGCTAAATTTGGGTCTGATCAAAATCCACCGTCAATATTTTAGCACGCTCGATGGGACCCTTCTATTCTATGGTTATTTCTCTGTCTCCCTGGTTGGTTTTATTCAGTCAAAATGGCAAGAAGAAAGGCCATCAAGAAGTCGGATGCTGTCATCAATCGATCGGAAGGCCATATTGTGAGCTCCTCTACTGCCTGAATTGCCAACGATTTGGCCTCCCTAGTTCATCGCAAACCCACTGCCATCCTTGAGATCAATGAAACGCAAATGTGGTGCCAGTGCCGGGAAGTATTTGAAGGTTCGATGAAGAGGATGACTAAAGCATTCTAGATGCTAGTTCAAGCATAGACTCAGGGTGTTCAAGGATAGACTGAGGTCGTTGCACCTAGAAACATTTCCTAGCAGCAGTGAGCTGGAATTTTGAATAGAACTAGTCATGAACACGTTTTAGGTCGTCATTCACACGATGAGGAGGATGCGAGAAGTCGCCAGGCTTCCAGTCAGAAATCTGAAAGATTACCAACATTGGTGCAAGAGTTGTTCCAAAGGGTAAAGCAACTAGAGGCATACCCCGAGCTTAAGGTGACCGGAGTCATGCCAAGGAATGAACCCCCTTCTCCAGGAAGATCGAAACGGATCCCCTCCCCCAGAAGCTTAAAATTCCTACCTTCTTGTTATACAATGGAGATAGTGATCCGCGTAATCACTTAGACATGTTCAACGATCAGATGGATCTTCGGACAAGTAACCCTATGATCAAGTGCCGTGTCTTTCCCATCACACTGGGAGATACCTCCCGAATCTGGCTCAAGAACCTCCCTACCTGTAATATAAACAGCTAGGAGGAGTGTTAGTAAAATTTCTCAACCACTACAAGATGCTGAAGAGGCAACTCGCGCCCCCTGTCATCTTGCTACTATCTTTCAGCACAAGCATGAGTCTTTGAAAGATTATATTGCTTGGTTTAGGTGCGAGATCGATAATGTAGAGAGCCCGTCCAATGAGAGCATTTTGACAGTAATATATGCCAGGCTTCATAAAGATGGCAGGCTATATAAAAGTATATACAAGTCTTCAATAGTAGACCTAGGAGAATTCTATGATCAGGCTACCAAGCAAATCAGGTAGAAGGAGACATTTGGTGCGAAGAAGCCCGAGCTAGATGGCCCAGGCTAAAAGAAGAGGAAGAATAGTCGTGAGGACACAAAGAGCGACCCTGACCCCCAACTCACAAAGAAGGCCAAGGCTGAGCAACTTTAGCAATTGGTTCATCGTGAGCACTACAACGTCTTATTAGATACTCCCGAAAGGATTTATGCAGTAGAAAAGAGTAGAAAGGACTTTGGGCCTCCCACTCCCTTACGGGCACCCCATGCAGGCAGAAATATAAACAAGTTTTGCACCTATCACAACAAAGTGGGGCATAACACTTCAGATTACCGAGCTCTCAGAGATGCCATTGAGGATCTGATTAAAAGAGGGCATTTGAGGGAGTATGTACTGTGGCTTGCAGCACAACAGCCTCCCTAGCCTCAGCGGGACCCCAAGCAGGAGCAGCCAGCTATAGTGAGGACCATATAATGAGCTTGTAATGAGATATACGAAAATGGTCCAAATTTTATGTAGATTTTTTTGAGTAGTTTCTTTAACAAAATTCTGGAAAATGTTTGACTCGGTGTCAAGTTCTCAAAAGTACACATTTTACAAATCAAATTTCAAGTTATGATTAAGCATCACATTTAATATAACCAGCAAGGTATCACACCATCATGGCCTGCTCCTCGATTTTGTGTTCATGTGATTAAATATTCGTAGATTTCATGTGATCTAAATTTCATAGCTCTCTTGTGACCTGATGGCTTAGTGTCATGCAACCTACTCGTATATCACTCACATTCCATATACTCATCCCAAGCTTATTTCTTGATTAAGAAGCATTGTCGATTGGCTATTTAATTATCTTATTTCTATTTGTAAAACTAATATTTATTATCTGAGAATTGCAGGACAAACAGCCAAGTACTTGAAGAAAAAAGAAGAAAATTTTGTTCATTAAAAAGCCTTAGCGAGGAACATTTACATAAAAAAAAAAGTCAAAATACAAGTCAGAGAAAGTTATAGCCAGTTTTTCGGGAAGAAAGATTGTCGCATAAGGGGAAAGCTCACATCAATCGAAGGGCTAACTGTTGAGAGACAAACCCTTACCGACTAGCTCATTTAAGTCCTCAACTTTCTTCTTCCAGCCCTTTCCTCAGCAGTAAGCTACTCCTTAGTTTTGCTCCCGAAACTGAAAAGCCTGAGAAAAAGCTTACTGGAGTGGCTAAAAAGGAGAAACCTCACAACTGTGAGGACATAATCCGAGATCTATATAAGATCTCTCCACATTATCAGAGAAGTATTAACTTCAAAACTTCTTATGTAGTAGGCCATACACACCTCACCCGAAAGGTAGAACGTCGGGAAATCAGGAGGTTTATCTGAAACTTCCATTTGGTCATTCTCTGAAAAGAGAAGAGGAATCCCTGTGCTTTAAGTAAACTTAGCCTGACCTTGCTGAAGGATCCAGAAGGAATCCCTTAACCACTTTCATTTAATGACTTGAAAAAAAATAAGGCTGGCACACTAATAACCATAAGACATGTTTTGTCTGGAAAGATGAAATGGCAGGCTGACCTGAAAGACTTTGACTGCATAGTCGTCCATGGCAGAAATTCAAAATATCTTTCAGTTTTGGATCTGGAAAGGGTAGATAAAAGTCTAATAGCAGAAACTTATCCATGCGGCCTTTTGAGTATTGCAATGCCCCAGTTCACCTAAGTCGCACCTTACAAAGGGAAATGAGTATGTGAGATAAAGGCCAGATCTATGATATACCACAACGGCATGAGCTTTTGCCAGTAGAAGTTTAACTCCCAGTCCGCAAAGTGAACTAAGAGTTAGGGGCTAATGTTATCAATAGAATTCGACACTGTGAAATGAGCTGGCAAAATCCCAGAAGAAGCTAAGTCTAACAGAAGAAAACGAGCTCGCTAGATCATGAGGTCGCTATGTAAAGAACTTCAACTCACTAAGGATCCAAGCTCGCTAGCCAAACAAGCTTGGAGGTTGCGAGCCAGCAGCAGGCCTAGCGTATGAGCTCCAACTCGCTAGGACAAAGTCCTATCCAGTCAGAAGCTCACTGAGGTCAAGCATAAGGACAACAAACAACTTGCACCACCATTTTGTAAAATACCGCCGTCGGGCCCCACATGCAGAAAGTAACCTGCAGAAGTCATTCTATAGTACTCTAGGCAGTTTTGTTCATTTAATATTTGATGTAACAGATGTACAATTTACTTAGTTTCATTTGTACCCCTCCATACTTTTATAAATGGGGGGTTAGAGCAATTTCAAAGTGTGTGTGTGTGTGTGTGTGTGTGTGTGTGTAAGGGAGGACACTAGTAGAGACTCTGCCAGAATCCAAAGCCAAAACCCTATAAACACTATTTCAAATTAGTAAAACAACTC
Organism: Saraca asoca; assembly: GCA_026873985.1. NCBI lineage: Eukaryota > Viridiplantae > Streptophyta > Magnoliopsida > Fabales > Fabaceae > Saraca > Saraca asoca. The sequence goes on along the minus strand of JANHAO010020384.1, from coordinate 3,696 downwards.
CGTGGATGTAGGGTGCGGTACTATCCAGATTTGGTCGAACCACATTAAACTTTTGTGTATTTCTTTCTTTTCCTCCTTCCTTTAGCCATCTAATGCCTTTCTATCGCTTTAACAATCAGGAAACAGCAGCTTGGGTCCTGAAAGAACCCCTTCCGTTGGCTGGATTTGGGTCTGACCAAAATCCACCATCAACATTTCTATTATTATAAAAGTCATAGTACTCACCTCATCTAAATGTACGACATAACAAGTGTCTTTCACTTGTCAAGCGAGGGCAAATGAGAAAATTTTTAATTTTTTTTATTCAATTCAAATGGTAAATAGAACTTCTATATTTATTTGTTAACAATAAATTATTTATTTGAATTATCTATAATTGATTTCTAATTTAATTTTATTAATTTTATCGCTATTAAATTAATAAATTATTAATTTAATTTTTAAAATATTATGAATTATCAAATAATATTTTGATTCTAATTTTTAATATTTAGATTATTTATTTACATGAGTAATGCAATTTTGGTATTCATTTTTATATTATTGAAATTATTTTTAACTTCAAATTTAGTGGTATTTAAATATTTAATATTAAAAATAAAAGTTAAAAATATTTTAATATTTCAGTGAGTTACATAATTCAAATTTTAAATAATTTTAATAATATAACTTTTAATATTTAAATTATAAACTACTTTAACAAATGTTATAGATCCTCATTCTTTATCGAAATTATCTATTTAAAAAAATGTTTGATAATATTATCTATACCCAATTTTTAGTCTAAATTTATTAATAGATTTTAATTTAAATTATTTCTCTATGTATTATATGATTTATATATAAATAAATAGTTATATAAATATTCATATTGAAATAAAATATTTATCAATGTACAATTAGTAATATATGATTGTGATTTAGTAGATAATGTTTATCTAAAAGTTCTTATTCTTTAAATTTTTATACTATCTTTAAATGTCGAATGTTAAATTTGATATTTTATAGTTTCTCTTTTTTAAATTTTGATCGTTTTTGAGTATTTATCATAATTTTAATTTAAAATATTTTTGAAATTTCATAAAAAATATTTTTAAAATGTATATTTTTTAAAGATAATATATTAGTTATGACAATATATGAAATCATATTAATTAAAGAATGAAATCTTTTGACAGAAAATAATTAATTTAAATTTTTAAATAAAATTTTATAAATAAATTCACCTAAATATTAATATATTAAGAAAATATTTTTGAAAAGATGAAAAATTTTAAATGATAAATTTAGCTAATTTAAAATATTAATATAACAACTTTATAAAATTAAAGGAAATATAATATTTTTTCACAATTAACACGAATATAATTGTATCAATTATATAGTCATCTAATACGTAAAAATATGATGATAGTTTACCTATATTTGAATGCATTATAATCTATAATTTAAATTTATATTATAAATTATTATCAAATAAAATTAATTAAAGTCATGTATCATACAGGGTATAAGCTAGTTTCTTATTATATTTATTGTGGGCTTATTGTATATATTTCAGAAAAATTGATGTGTTTATCCCACAAATGGTGCATTTACACTTTATCTCACACACTTTTGGGCCCTATACATGGGTCTGTGCATAGTAATAGACTAGTGGAGTCACATTATGAAGCATCAAGGGAGAATTTCCCTAATCATTTTCGTGAAAGCTCTAGCTCAAATTATAGCTTATTTCATAAATATGAGTGTAAGAGAATACGTTTATTCTTATTTCTATTCATGGCTATGGAGTGGGACTCTTATGCTTTCAATGTAAAGGTAGTTTGTTCTACTATAGGATTATAAAACCACCTTGAAAACCATGCACTAATAAATAACCCATAGAAATCTATTATTTAAGTTTAGAACCATACCTTACAGGATAGCTTTTTCCAAAAAGTAGGGTTTCACCAAAATAGGACACTGGGAGCATATATCATTATATTATTATTTTGATGTACTAATTATAATTTTAGTATATCACCACACACAAACACACACATTTTTGAATTATTTTTAAATTTAAATTTTAGTATAATTGTCACAATTCGGGTTCACATAACATATCATTTACATACATCATAATTTTCAATCACATAACTATGAATAGTTTAATATATGTTGACAGTGAAATTTGGTTCTGACTCCAATCAACCGATGTTGTTCTTTTATCCCCAAATTGCTTTCTGGTGGATGAATTGAGGAACGGAGAAGATGACGAAGATGGTGGAGAGGTAGAAGAGCAATGGAATGCAGTATTTTTAATGTGGTTCGGCTAAAACCAGGCAGCACTGGTCCTTACGTCCAAGATAGCTTTTATTGATTTGAAGGAAATTTTTACGAAGTCTTGGTATGTTGGTTTTCAGCTTGTTCTACAAGGGTCCTTCTCCTCCTATTTATAAAAGGATGAAAGATACAGTTATAATTTTACATGTTACAAATACATCATTACAAACATTAAATGTATAAGACAATAATTTCTTGCAAATTGGCTCTTGCATATTACTTTCTGTGAATAGGCCCCACATGTCTGCTAGATTTGAGACCTGATGTAAGTTTGTCTGTCGTTCTATCTCATTGATCTTTTAACTGGACAATGTGCCTAGTCTTGCAAGCTGAGATACTTGGCTCAGGGTCACTGCTAGCTTTCTTCCAGCAAAGTGAGCTTAGCTCTTGGTGAGGCGAGCTCTAGCGAGCTACTTCAGGCCTTACTTGCATCCCAGCCTCGTAGTTAGCTAGGTAGAGTTACTTTGGCAAGTTGGGCTATCTCTAACTAGTTCTTGATCTTCGTCGGGCTCTTGCCTTTCCATTACATAAGACTGGATTTTGCCCATAACATAAGCCCCCCAACTCTCAGTCTACTTTGAGGCCTAGGAGTTATAATTTTCTTGAGGCCTTATTTGCAATTGCATTCAAAGTCTTTGCATTCAAACTACCGTATTGTCTTTTCCATCTTTTAGACTTTCATTTCACCTATTATGGCCATACCTCCTACTGTGGGCAATTTATAGCTGTTGGTGTGGCGGCCTTGTTTTTTGTGGTCCGTCTGATCTAAAATAGCCAATTGTCCATTAGGTCTTTCACTGAACCCGGACTAGTTTATAAGCCTGAGAAGCTTTTCTTGCTTTTTCGTGAAATGGCTTGATGTAAGCTTCAGCTAAGCCCTCAATGTTTCTAATAGTTTAACTTCTGGTGAAGCTTTTTGAGGCGTGTATGGCCTACTACAGAAGACCATGAGGCGTGAATGGCCTATTGCACGTGACTCTCATGGATAGCTTTTTATGCTAGCTGTGGGGGAGTCTTGTGCAGATCTTAGATTATTTTCTCACAGTCCTGCTGTGGGATTTAGCCTTGCTAGCCAGACTCTTGATGCTTTTTGAATTGCTCTAGGTATGAAGGAGCTGCTAGTTGAGAAAGGATATAAACAGAAGTAGTCGAGCTGGCTGGTCTTCTTACTGGTAGGAGTTTGTCTCCTAGTAGCCAGCTTTCTTCTTCTCTATGGAAGTGATAATTGTAGGTTTTATGCTTTTATTTTTGTATTTCCCATCTTCTGATGTAAATTTACCTCGTTGAATGAGGCTTTTAATGAATGAGTTCTCTTTTTGTAACTCTTGAATGTTGCTTTGCACTTTTCAGATGTATTTCTTCTGTAAA
>JANHAO010020383.1:0-12865 GCA_026873985.1 Saraca asoca | reverse complement strand
TTTCCCTGAATATTTGGAAACGCATTTTTTTTTCTGCAGTATCCCTGTAGACCTTACCATGTTTTGCCATCCAATCCTCATGCTTTTTGGACAAGGAGGATTCTTCGTGCAGCTCCCGGGACAGTACCTGAAAAGTCCATAAAGTGAGAATGATAAACAGCGCCAAAATATACTTACTTTGGTTGATGAAGGCCATGTCGCAGTTCAATGCTACCAATAACACTGTAAAGTTTGTTTGTGATGAACTGGTGTGCAGCAAATGGAATGGCCTCTATGGTTCATATGGTGGTGGCTAGTATTGCTGAACAGAAAAAAATCTAATTAACGACAAGAAGTAATGTAACTTTCACACTCATTTTCATTAGCTTGATCTTACCCCTGTGGACATAGCTCCGCCTTTAAATCACAAATGGTTTACCTAAAATCAATTTTTCTAAAAATTGATTTGATTTCATTTCATTTATAAATGAATTTTATTATTTAAAAACTATGTCAAAAATAATAATTTCAATTCATTTGCAAATAAATTCTTTTGTTTAAGACATATTGAAAGATACATAGAATTCAATTAAAAAATAGATTTTGATAGTATCATAATAAATAAAATATTAGAATAAGGGTAAAATATATGATATAATATGTGTTTTAGGCAAAATGAAATGAATTCTAGTGAAATCCTTAATAAATTTGATGAATTTATAATGAAAAAATATAATTAAAATAGAAATTATAAATCAAATAAAGTAAAATGAAACCCTTTTTAACTAAAATCCAAACATCATTTAAAAAAGAAATTTATTTGAAAATGAAATAAAATCTTGTTTTTAATCATTCCAAACAAGGGAGAAATTGTTTTCATATATACTTATATATGTGATAAATAATTTGTCCCTCCTAATTATCAAGTTGACCCCAATCAAGACTTCAAATTAAAATATTTCTTCTGAATTAGTAGAGTATTAGATTGCTACTATTTAATGATACAATAGACTAAAATACTAATTTGGTCTCTCACATATACAATTTTTTTTAATTTAGTCTCTATTTAATTTTTGTTATCAATTTAATCATTGGTAATTCAATTTCATTCAATTAAGTTCTCCTATTTATATACCTCACATCTTGTTAACTAAAGTGATGATATAAAAGTTTAAAGTATGAAGTGATACCCTTAATATTCGTAAGGATATTAAATATGATTTACACAATAATAAATATCTATATAAATTAAAAGAATATTTTATTAAATGGTAAAATGATATAATTAAAGTGATTATTTTATGTCTATTGTTTTTTAAATAAAGTCATGAGTTAGGTTTAGAGCATGGAGGGTGTCATATAAGGATTGGAAATAAATTGACAAAAAGAATTGACTAAATTAAATTGGATGTATCAAGAACCAAATTGAAAATCAAAATTAAATAAGGAATAAATTAACAAACTTATATTTATAAATATAATCAAATATGAAAACTTTTCATAAAAATTAGAACAAAATTTATGAACTGGACAAAAGAATAGATATATATATATATATAATATTGGTATGTGCATTTTGTCTTTCTAAATAAAATTTTCTGACTTCGTTGCTACTTATCACTTTATGTTTGCCACATTTTTTTAACCATCGGAATCGATAAATAAGTAGAGTGAACTTAAATGCGATTAAAAACTGTATGCTATAAATAAAACTGAATAAAAGAGTGGTTAAGATTACTTCAAAAATCAAGCTAATTCATACACATATCAGACTATCGTGGGTCGGCCTCCGTACTACCACTAGTGTGAAGATAAGTTGTCCTTGTAGAAACAACTTGCAAGTGCTTGGGTTATGTGAATATAGTAACAATTGACTGTCACATCATGAATGCAAGATTCCTCTTCAGGCATGTTCAATTAAGATTGGCCGTTTGTAGTGTTCCATCTGGGTATATTCATTTATGATGCAGTCAAAGTCAATAATCAAAACATTGACTATCTCCACCTTTGTTTTCGAAAACAAAATAGGGGCCTATAGCAGCCAAATTAGAATGGGGGAGTTTTGTTTGAAGACGGCATCCTTCTTATTTCATTAAATTTTAAAAATCTATAAATTATATTTTAAAATTTTTAAATAAATTATAAATTATTCTCTCAAAATTCAAAAAAATTATAAAATAATTATTTAATTAATAATTTTAATTCTAAACTAGAATATATATTGCATATATATTATTAAGATTAAATTATGTTCTTTTAAGATAAAAATACAAATTAAACATAATATTGGTTCTAATTATTTTTCAAATTTAGATCATAAAATTTATATTTTTTTTATAAAATAAGACATTTCATTATGTGCATGTTATTTTTCAAATTTTCTAAAAATTAACATATAAGATACATTTAATAGCTAGTTGTAATTCAATGATTAGATTAAAAAAATCATGTTGTTATTGATTGATGTAAGTTTTCTAAGTCTTGCACCAATACTAATTGATGCTTCATATATATATATATATATATATATATATGTGTGTGTATGTATGTATGTATGTGTGTGTGTAATTTAATAATTCGAATATTATTTGAGATTGATGCCGGACCGGTCATTAGTAGCACTCATGTTTGAGCCCCAACAACTTTAATTTCATGATTTGATAAGGGAAACTTGTAATTTGCTTCTTGTGTATCATTGCTTCTACGATGCAAAACGCATCAACAGACAAAAAATTGAGGGTACACATTGTATCATGTAACGAGTATGTTAATTTTTTATTGGACAAATAGTAAACCAAGTCTTAGACAATGTCTCAAATTTTGAAAGAACTGGTGCAGACGGCACATTGATTTGATAGAAAGTAAAAAAAAAATGCTATTCTACCAATGAAATCGGTCTGTGAAGATAGTTGAACAATGACAAAGCGATCTGTGCAAGGAATAAGATTAATCATGCATAATAAAAGTAATTCGTTAAGTATATTCCAACATTCAAGTTAATTTTAAAAGTAGAAATTTTGCACAAATTGTGAGAATGAAAGGGTATGAATTATTAAGCTACCTAGTGACTTTATATAGACATTGATTACACTTTTAATCATATTTTTGGATGAATAATGAATGGTTGCCCATTCATAATGTATTTTTTATATGAGCAAGATTAACGTTTTGCATAGTTAGGAGATACAATCACACTATTTATGCATGATCCTAAGTGTGTTGGATCATTATGGGTCATCAGTGGACTACTCTTATCAAATATAGTCCTAATTATTGTACTCCTGATTAAGTCGACTGCCTTATTGTCGATTTAAGGATTATATGTCATGCTATGACCTAATATTTCAACTATGACTTTACATCAAATTGTTTACTCATTACAGGCCTGGATTGAGTCAACTAGTGTCAGTCTGGTAATTACTCATTTTGATTGTATTAGTTACTATTTTTATTTTACAAAACACTTACATTTGCAAGTATTTTTAAATTACGATATGTAATTGTAAAATTATTTATATCAATTCCTATAATCTTGAATTTTTTAAATTTTACACCGCAATTATCATATTTACTTATTTTTTTTTGTAATTTTACATTTTACAAGCAATCATAATTATAATTTAAAATTATGCATGCACTAAAATTTTATAGGGTTAAAATGTTAAAAATGTATCGATGTATAAATGCATTATGTAAAAGAATATGTGGAGGGATCAATTGAGTTGATTTTTCCTTTGGCACAAACATGGATGTGCACGTTATTCAAACTATCTTTTCCTACACTCTTCTAGACTTCCCAATTGATCTTTATATCAATTTTCCAATTAGCATTTGTTAATTTTCATTTTTGGTCCATAAAGTAGATTAATGTGCAAAGTTAATACAAGATATAGAACTCATATTGTGCATTCATTGTTGGAAATATATTTATAGTTAAGCCACAAGTTCAAAGAAAATAAAATTGAGGCACAATTTTTACATAACAACTTTAGCAGTTGGATAAGAAGCATCCATGGCAATGCCACATAAACCTTCCTTGGCATCAACGCCTCGCTTCATCCTTATGTATCCTTCCTCACGCCATTCAGTTCCCCATGAATTCTTCACAATCCAATGCTCAGTACCATCATCAGCCGTGCCATAACCAACAGCCGTAACGCCATGATCCAACGCCGTTCCACATTCTTCAGTGAAAACACCACTTCAGTAAAACTGGAAAGCAGAATCTCCGGCATCAATGGAAACAGACACCGGTTGATTCGCCATGGCCTTAACCAGCCCCTCTTCGCTGTTTGCCGGAACTTTCTCGCAGCCCTTAATCTTAGCTACGGGAGGGTTTTCCTCTTTGGTGTTACAAGTCTCATCAGGGGTAGTTTGCTTCACTGGTTATTCCAGGCTACCACCCTCATCCTTGGTCTGTACTTGGTGTCACAATCCATTAGCTCTTGCTCTGAGAGGGCAATTAATTGGCCTGCTGTTATTTCTTGGATGTCCTCTGTTGCTGCTATAGTTGAAAATGCCCAGCAACTGCCTGTTTTTTCCACACAAAGGTTAAAATAAACATTTAATTTAATTGATTTGAAAAAAAAATGAAATGAACAAGGCGAAACCTAAACCTCAATAGTTGAGTATTGAGTATTTTTCCAATGTTAATCACATCTATTTTAAGTACAAGGGTCTTACATAATATATTTTATTTATTGAATATATGACATAATCACCATTAGAATCTACAAGAAAATAAATAGTTTACATTGATCACGTGAATATTTTGTAGAAACAAAAATATTTAGTTAATATTTCTTCTGATGTTATATTTTCAATAAATAAAAATGTCCTGCTAGAAAACTTAAATTGTCATACAATACACTAAACCTAAGAGAAGGGTAGACTATAGACATTGTACATAGAGCCACACCTACGGACAAGTTTTTTTTTTTTTTTTTTTGGTATTACAAGTGTTATTAAAAAAAAAGGGGAAGTGCAATTTATGAGAATTCAAAGGCATTGTTCACCTAATTTTAAAATTAAAACTAGTATCACTTGAATACTTGTGTAGTGGTGTGAGTCACTTGGACAACATTTTCGAAATAATTTATGGTGTTCTTCACCTTACCACATTGTTGTTGATTCTTGATGGCAGTAACAACTCCATTTTCCCTCCAGTCCGCGGCAGCTGGAATATCGGTTACATTTTCATACTTAAACGACATTGGTGTTGTTGTGATCAGCCCATGTGACCTTCTGTAGCCATTACGAGAAGCCTTGAATTCTTCATTGGTTTCGTATGGCTTGTTTCCAGCAGCATTGAACGATTCAATGACTCCAAATGGTTCTTGAATATCTGGAAGCGTTTTCCTTCTCTGCAGCATCCTTATACACGTTGCCGTATTTTGCCATCCATCGCTCGTGTCTTTCTGATAGAGAAGCTTCATGAAGTTTCCGAGACATTACTATGGTAGTTCCAAGTGCAAGAATGAGGAAAGAAACTAAATATTGTGGTTTTGGCCAATGGAAGCCATCTCTCTTTGTAATTTGTGTTGATACAGACCAATTTGTGCTGTTATTCATTAGAAGCAATTCTTCTATGGCTTATATAGTAGTGATAGCCTTTGTGAGGAAAACTTTAATGCGAACAAGTACAAGATTGTTTTCTGGTAATTCATTTCTTACCTTGCAAATTGCTTTCGATTTAGATGTCCAGCAGTCTCCGTTTCGTTTGAGTTGCCTTCGCTAACTTAGTCAAAGTTTATTAAAATATTCGCACAGCATTTGCTTGGGAACATATCAAGGAAGAAAAAATGGGATAAAACATGGAATTAAATGAAAGAGTCTCAAATACTATATTATTTAGTAATTAGAAAACAAAAAAGGAGGTTGCCAGGAAAATAAAAAGGAGAGTTCCATCCTACATTGAGGCTTAAATGTGTTTTATGTTCTTAACATTTCAATATTATATTGTTTGGCATGCACCGTCATCTGATTGTTGTTATTTTTCTTATAAAGCTCTTTGTCCATGTAAAATCGCACCAAAGGATATCTTGTTTGCCTTAAGCTTGACCTACGTGATGGTACGACTTGAACTTTTATTTGTCTTAGAAAATATCACTAGACAGACAACTCCTTCACCTATTTATTTTAGTGTGAGATAAGGTTGGTACAATTGTGAGATAAGGTTGAATTAGATTGATGCAACTGTCCAACGAAAATGCAGGTGCAGTATGGCAGCAAGCCTTATCTCCAAACGTGGCCAATATACAATACCATAAAGTGCAGAATTTGTAGTTGGTTCAGATAACTCCATTATCTGCTAGTAACCGAAGGTGATTTAAAAATCTCGGCGATAGAACGAAAGGAATTATAAATAGGATGGTTTGGATCCCCAATGTTGTTTATATCCATACAGAAGAATCATCATCGTTATGAGAAAAAGGAAAAGCATTGGAAGTTCTCAAATGCTGTGTGTAGAAAGCTCGAGATTACAGTTTGGACGTCAATGGCTGGAGGTGTTATACATATAAGGGTGGCCTCGAAAGGATAAGTCCCCAAGCATGATAGAGACCAAGTCCCCCACTTCGGTGAGAGGCCCGCGGCAAGCTTCACCTCGCCCATCAGAAAGTAGTAGCAGTGAAGTGCTCCTAACACCAGCCCTGCCTCACTCGTCGTAACACAACGACGCTACGAGAGGATTCTAGTACATCCCGTGAAGCAGCCTCCCTTGCGAGGGTCGATCCAGTGAAGAAATCATAAGACTGGATCGTTGAGTGATCAAACACTCTGCTCAAGCTCGCTTCCCACTACAGCAATAACCAGCTCGCGACAGCAGAACCCGTGATGCCCCCAAGCCATAAATCCCCTGCTCAGGACGCCAAGCAATAGACATAAGTCTACCGCCAACCTAGGGATACCATTCAGCAGCCTACTCTCTGCAATAGTCGGATTACAGCCCTTTTTGCTGTCTTGTCATATTTATAGTTTGATGTAACACCACTGTAGCCGATAATTAATGCATATAACCCCTTCCTTCCTTTATAAATAGGATTACATTATTAGAAAGAGGGGAGGACAATCATATAAGCAGAAACTCTGCAAATCACTTGACATCACTAAAAATTTCTGCCGTAAACGTAGGGTCTGGTGCCGCTCGGATTTGGTCGAACCACGTTAAGCCCGATGTTTCCTCCTCCGCTCTTCCTTTCACCTTTATCTCACTTTGTTGTTCTACTATATCTAAACTGGACATAGGCTAGAGATCCCGGAGAATCCCCTCATTGGCCAGAGTTTGGAGCATCACCAAAATTCGACGTTAACATTTTGACGCCGTCTGTTGGGATCTCATCTATTTCGGTTCATTCCTACTGCAATGACCAAGGGAAGAGTCACCAGAGCCTCGAATACGTGCCCCCATCCTTCGGATAGCCATGTGTCGACAACAGACTCGTCTACTACTCCTGTCATTAAAGCAGCTGATGGCGTCAACGGACTGCAAACCTGGCTTCAACGTCAAGAGAAACTTAAGCATATGATAGGAGAACTAACTAAAGCAGTCACGTCATTGGCACAAAATGTGCAAAAACAAGCTGAAACCCAACGCCCGGGCCATCCAAACCAGGGCAGTACCCCAGTTCGTTGCTCGCGGGAGCAGACCCCGAGTCGTGACTCTCGAAACGTCGGAGACCAAAGTGTCCAGCAGTCGCTCAACCGACCCTTTAAGGAGCAGGACCCGTTAGTTAGGGAACTATTTTAGAAGATGGCTCAATTGGACGAACGCCTCCGAGCCTTGGGTGATCAATCTCATTGCGAGGAGCCATCACTACTTTCTGAGGAGATCAAAGCTTGAGCTCTCCCCCTCAAACTTAGAGTCCCCATGATCCCATTGTACAATGGGAATTCTGACCCATATGACCATCTAGACGCGTTCAATATTCAGATGGATCTACAAACAGCCAATCCCCTTGTTAAGTGTTAAGTTTTTCCAGTCACATTGGGAGGTGTGCCTCAGACTTGGTTTAGGAGCCTCCTGACTCGCTCAATTGGCAGTTAGGAAGACTATCAACAAAAATTCATCAGCCAGTACCGAGCACTGAAGAGGCAACCCGTCCTCCCTTGTCACCTTGTTATGGTCTTTCAATGCAAACAGGAATCACTTAAGGACTATATCGCTAGATTCAGACTTGAAGCTAATTTGGTGGAGAATCCATCTGAAGAAACCATGTTGGCCACCATCTCCGCAGGACTTCACAAAGATAGAAAGCTATACAAGAATTTGTATAAATCCCCGGTGAAGGACCTCACCAAGTTTTACGAACGAGCTGTCAAGCAGATCAAATGGGAGGATACCTGCAGCTCCAAAAAGTCTAATAAGAAGGATAAAAAGGCCAACTCCTCTCACGGCAAGCAGAGAAACGACGTGGATCAAGGTGACCCTTCTGTTGAGCGAATGGCCAATAAGTCTAAAAAGTCTAAGGGTGGACGACCCTAGTATCTTGATCGCTATAAATGATTCAGCATCCTGTCAAACTCCCAACATAGGATCTTCATGACAGAAAGGGACAAGGAATATTTTGGAGTACCCCTGCCCTCCAATATCCCTTACAGATGGAGAAATCAGGAAGAGATTTATGCCTTTCATAACGAGGCTGGTCATGACACATCAAATTGTCGGGCCCTCAGGGATGCAATCGAAGATTTAATCAAAAAGGGTCGCTTAAAGGAATACGTGGTGCGACCCTCAAGACAACACCCCCTGTCATCTCAACACAATGCCAACCGAGAGCTGGGGGGCTCGATCCGAATTATACACTGACGTTGTATTTTAAAATTTCGGGGTGAATGTAAATATGACTATTTTGTTAAAAGTTGTTTGCTAATATGCATGATGTCAGTTTCTTCTTCCTTGCCTTCAAGTATTTACAAGTCCGCAAGCTCTCATGCGGCCAAACTCTTAGAACTTCACGAAGGATCTCTCTGCCAACTATGACCTTTGGTCTAGTTGAGGGCCCCTGGAGCTCGTTCCGGAGAAGAATTGATGAACATTTATCTAGCTCAGCTTTGGACTTGCTGAGACATAGAGACATTCAAAATAAACTCATTTATCCAGCGTAGCTTTAAGCTCATTGAGACGTGCAAAATAAACTCGCTTAACCAGTTGAGCTGCGGGCTCGCTGAGATGTGAAGACGTTCAAAATAAACTCATTTATCCAACGTAGCTTTAGGCTCGCTAAGACGTGGAGACATTCAAAATAAACTTGCTTAACCAGTTGAGCTGCAGGCTCGCTGAGATGTGGAGATGTTCAAAATAAACTCATTTATCCAACGCAGCTTTGGGCTTGTTAAGACGTGGAGACGTTCAAAATAAACTCACTTAATCAGTTGAGCTGCGGGCTCACTGAGACGTGGAGACATTCAAAATAAACTCATTTATCCAATACAGCTTTGGGCTCACTGAGGCTTGGAGATGCTCAAAACATACTCATTCAATCAGGGCAACTTCGTGCCCACTGAGGTGCGGAGGTACTAAAAAAAAACACTCGACGCTAGCATAACTCTCGCTAAAGCATAAAGAATTGACGAATCAATTATTTGCTCAGGGCAACAAGATCTCGCAGCTCCCATATGACCTCTCTCTTGCACTCACAACAAATTAAGTAATCATATAAGTAAGGCATAGCCGATTGGCAAAAAGAGAAGCTTCATTAATTATCAGAAGTTTACATACAGTGATGCATGGAGCATGTGGTTACAAGTTTCCAAAAGGAGAAGAACTCATCCCACATAAAGACCTCAACAAGCGAAGTGATGGTAAATTAGGGGGAAAAGACTGAAAGTCTGGCACTACAATTCCTACAAAAAGCAGCCAAAAAAGCCAGCTACCAGTCGTCAAGCTCACAAAAAAGCAGTAGCCCCAGAGTTCCTCCTGCTTATTCCTTCGACACGTCTCCCCAAGCCAAGCCAAGAGCAAATCAAAAAGTCGTAGCCGCCTAGCCAGTGTGCTGCTCCACAAGCAACAGCCAGAGGAAGTGGCCCAAAGTCAGCACAAGATCCCCCAAAAGCACGTCTGGTGAATCCTACGGCAGAGCCACATGCAACGGGCTATCCATGTCTCCTGCCACTCTGCAATAGGCCATCCATGTCTCACCAAGCTTCATTGGAAACCAAGACACCAAAGCGCAGGGGACTCTTCAATCTCCTCCATTGAGTTTCTCTGGGACGAAAGAGCGAATGCCCTAAGTTATAAATAGACAAGCTCAGCCTTTTGAAGAACCCAGAGAAAATCTGATCTAATCTTCATCCAACAGTCCAAAACGAGCAACAATGCCACGCCAACAGCTAAAAATGGCAAACAAGGAAAAGCATGGCCTAAAGCAGAACGGAAAGACATATGACATGACTTCTCAGTCAAACAAAGACACCGACTAAAGATATGAATCAAGTCTCGGAAACTTGCAACTCCCGGTCCGCTAAGCAAACCGAGAGTTGGGGGGCTTATGTTATACATATAAGGGTGGCCTCGCAAGGATAAGTCCCCAAGCACGATAGAGACCAAGTCCCCCACTTCGGCGAGAGCCCCGTGGAAAGCTTCGCCTTGCCCATTAGAAAGTGGCAATAGCAAAGTGCTCCTAACACCAGCCCTGCCTCACTCGTCGCAACACAACGACGCTACGAGGGGATTCTTGTACATCCCGTGCAGCAGCCTCCCTCGAAGGGTCGGTCCAGCGAAGAAATCATAAGACTGGATCGTCGAGTGATCAAACACTCTGCTCAAGCTCGCTTCTCGCTACAGCACCAACCAGCTCGCTACAGCAGAACCCGTGAAGCCCCCAAGCCATAAATCCCCAGCTCAAGACGCCGAGTAATAGACACAAGTCTACCGCCAACCTAGGGATACCGTTCAGCAGCCTACTCTCTGCAGTAACCAGATTGCAGCCCTTTTTGCTATCTTGTCTTATTTATAGTTTGATGTAACACCATTATAGTTGATAATTAATGCATGTAACCCCCTCCTTCCTCTATAAATAGGATTACATTGTTAGAAAGAGAGGAGGACAATCATATAAGCAGAAACTCTACAAATCACTTGACATCAATAAAAATCTCCGCTATTGACGTAGGATCCGGTGCCACCCAGATTTGGCTGAACCACGTTAAGCCCGGTGTTTCCTCCTCTGCTCTTCCCTTCACCTTTGCCTCACTTTGCTGTTCTACTATATCTGAATAGGACATAGGCTAGAGATCCTGGAGAATCCCCTCATTAGCTAGAGTTTGGAATATCACCAAAATCCGACGTCAACAGGAGGTAATTAGCTCCACCTTGCTTCCATGATAGTTTGTTTTCTATGAACTTTAGTGGTTAGATGCATTTAACATTTAGCACTTGTTTAGTACTATAGAAGATGAGCCAATGAGACTATAATTAATTTTATGAGTCTCTAATTATGAAATGTTTCTGCTAGAATTAATTTTTTGGATGCAGAGTTATGAAAGCTTTTAATATGTTTTGTCGACATTTTATTCTTATTTTTGTTTTGAATAGAATTCTTCACTAGTTCATTTCCAGGAATGATGTCAGTTTATATAGTTCACTCAAACCGGATTACTTAAAATACCATATGTTTTGGTACACTGATAATAGTTTTATGCCAAAAAGAGGACGACAGAAATGGATAAATGAATGAAGAAATATGGTCATCACTCGTCAACCTTTTAGCAAGCAAGATTAATGCAACGTTTTTGGATCCATATGCTGCCATGAAAGTTATATTTAGAGGTACCAACAAACAACTTAACTGATATGACGAGAAACAATAATTCAAACTCGGCTGAAAAGTAAAATACTCATCCCAGAAAAATCAAACTACTGATGACAAAACTTGAAATTTGCTCCTAAAACCTAGTCCAACCAACAATTGTCCGGGGCTTGTTAAGGATCACTCCTTCGTATTTCACCTGGAACCACTTATGGCATCCTTCTTTGTGACACGGTGCTGTATCCCAACACCAGACTCGCACCTACAGCGTCATCCCATGCGATAACCAGCACGCTCCAAAAAAACATAGAAGTCCATTCCATCAGTACCAGTTGAAGGATTGTACCTGAAGTAGAACCACGATTCAAAAACAAATTAGACTTAATGGTTTAATCAAATATCATATGAATTGCGAGAAAAATTAAATGAGTCAAGCAAAAGGAAAGGAACCCAAGACGGTTGACATGAACAGAGGAAAGAATTTCTTTTTCAAAACCAAGTATGCAAAACCAGTTTGTCAGAATAAGGAAGACGTCACTTAAACATTTACTGAGAAGTCCAACCAGCTCTTTTAAGTATTTCTTTTTTTTTTTTAAGCCCATCAACCATTACAAATTTCCTTGTTTCTGAGCACAGCTAGGCCATATTTAAAATCCCAAAACATGAACACTGCTATGGCAACAAGCATTTGTCAACATGAAGTTCAGCGGAATGACAATAAAATATGTTTGGTACAGAATTTTGTAAAAATGACCACTTGGTAGATAAATTAAAAAATATTGCATGCACAGTTATGTACAACATATACCAAATTATTAACAGTCCAAGTAATGAAACATACTTCAGGAATGCTAAAAGATAACCGAAGATGCAAGAAATCATATAACTTTTCAGCTTACTTGATTCCCAAATCAATATGCTCCTGAATACTAAAACCAAAACAGCCAGTGTCGCAGAAGTTTCTTCTCTAAGTACTCCTTCACCTTCAAACCACTCTCCGATAGCTGCATTGCCCTATTGCCCCTAACAGTGACATGGCAGGCAATCTTCTCTCTTCTTCTAATCCCAAAGGAACGAACAGTGTACCTTGCTGTCCACAACCAGAAGAGAAAAACAAAACCGTAAGAAACAATAAAAAA
>JANHAO010020382.1:0-12865 GCA_026873985.1 Saraca asoca | reverse complement strand
CTACTCTGCAATGCAATGCTTTAAATTCACTGCAAAAAGAGTCGCACCTCACGGTCGGGGCTCTATCTTGGTTCAATTTTTTCCCCTTAAATATTTTGGCATAAAACGGATATTGAAAGAGAAAAAAACAAGTCGTACGGCGACTGATTATTAAAAAAGCTGGAAGCCTAGAATATTGACAAGTGATAGTAAAAGATCGCGACAACAGAGACGAAGAAGAAAAGGTAAGAAAATGGAGTTTGACTTGACCATGTAATTTTGCATCCAGATACTCGAGAATTGATCGATCCCTGTGTAATACTAAACGAACAAAGGAGAAGTTGTTATTTCATTTAGAACAGTGGTAGTCTCATGTTACTATACACATTATCACATGCATCACTTTTCTTACTTACTATTTAGTTTTAAAATATTATTAACATAAATTATTTATCATTTATTTAAAAAATTATCATCAAATTTTTAAAAAAATTAAGGCTACACAGGTGTGGGATAAAGAAAATGAAATTAGCATTTCCTCGAGGAAACCGTGAGCTCACGTGGGAGTGCAATTGATTTTGTCCCCAAATTCGGATTTAATTAATCAACCGACGGCACTTCCTTAGTTGCTTAGCTGATTCAAACATCAATTACTCAATAATTCAATGCATTATGTAAAGCTCTTCTCTTTAGCTTTTGCAAATTCATTACATACCGTCGCTCCTATAGGCATGACCATATTCAACACAACATTGTCATAATCAACTTTTTCCTTTTTTTTTTTTTAATTTGTATTATCTGTGCATTCTTAATTAGGTAGATTGGAGGAAACTGTGATAATAATTAATAATTAATTTGGCATTGGATAAGTGAGAGAGCAATATTAATGGATCAAGCGCAATGGATAGTTTAATATATTTAGTCAATGACTGACAAATATGTAACACTATCTTTCTCTTTCCTTAGTGATTGATTATGAAAGAGAAAAAAGAGCAGAGCATTAATAAAATGATCCACTAAGTTCCTGCCTTTTGCTGTAGGCTTTAACCAATCCGTCATAGTATTAGTATCTCTTTCATTTCTCTTTCCCCTTTGTTTGTTTGCGAGTGATCCAAACTCCATCATCATCCACTGAATGAATCAAAATGAATGCAGAAGCTGAGCGGCGAAGGCTGCGTCCCCTCTTCCAATGCTTACGGGTATAGGCATAGGGTAGCATGCAGCTAGGCCAATTTAGTCAAAGATCTGCTAAAGCTTGTATTTATTATATCATTACATTGATCAAAAGAGTAGCTTCCACGACAACCTAATCTCTCTCTCTCTCTCTCTCTAAACCGTCCCTTTAGGTTTGGTTATTGTTGTCAAGCAAAACAAAATGCTAGAAACGGTGAAATACCTGATGGGCTCAAAGGGAGCAAGTGGGTATGGATCCAAGTCCACCGCCGAGCAAGTCACCGAAAGCTGCGGTGATCTGAGCCACATCACGGCCATTATTACTGGTAAGCTGATGAATTTAATTTGATATGTGAAAGTGGATGCATGCATATGAAGGAATGAATGAAATGCAGGAGCAACCTCAGGAATAGGAGAGGAAACAGCTCGGGTGTTGGCAAAGAGAGGGGCGAGGTTGGTGTTACCGGCTCGAACCCTCAAAGCTGCTGAGGACACAAAAGCACGCATACTATCAGACTCTCCCAACTCCGACATCATCGTTATGCCCCTTGATCTCAGTTCTCTCACTTCTGTCACAAATTTTGTCTCACACTTCCACTCACTTGGTTTGCCTCTCAATCTTCTCATGTAAGTATGTATATATGTAAAAATCTCGTCCAGAGAAGAGCAGAGGACCGGACTGATCTTAATTCTTAATTGTTTATTTAGAAATAATGCTGGAAAGTTTTCACATGAGCACGCAATCTCGGAGGATGGATATGAAATGACCTTTGCAACAAATTATCTAGGTAAAATGAAGCAAACCAAACCAAAAAATTGGAAAGATATATAATTGCGTTGATGTGGAAATTTCAGGTCATTTTCTGTTGACAAAGTTGTTATTAGAGAGAATGGTTGAAACGGCCAACAAGAGCGGAGTGCAAGGGAGGATCGTGAACGTGTCCTCAAGCATACATGGATGGTTTTCCGGAGATATCATCCAATATCTGCACCTCATAACCCGCAACAAACGGTAATTAACTTTTTCTCACAAACAAAAAACCTATCTGAGTTACTAAATCAAAAGCTTTTGTGTTTGGTCCACTCCAGCCATTACGACGCCACACGTGCTTATGCTCTCTCGAAGCTCGCCAACGTTTTACACACCAAGGAACTTGCTCTCCGTCTTCAGGTACATACTTTTACTTTTACTTGCTTCTCTCGCCATCTTTGTTTATTCTCAATTATTGGTGCAGCAAATGGAGGCCAATGTGACAGTGAATTGCGTTCATCCGGGGATCGTAAGAACCAGACTCACTAGAGAACGTGAAGGCTTACTTACAGGTTTGATTCTCAACAGAAAACCAATTACATCAGTCTTTTACTTTTTATTCTAAACTTGTTCATTTTCTACACCATTAATTTGCAGATTTAGTGTTCTTATTGGCTTCCAAACTGTTGAAGACGATTCCGCAGGTATTTATTTGCTGGTTTCGTTAGGACGTTGGATTAAACAAAATAATGATTGAAGTGTTGGATATATATGTATATAAATATTTATATCTACAGGCGGCGGCAACAACTTGTTACGTGGCAACTCACCCAAGGCTGTTTAATGTGTCCGGAAAGTACTTCGCTGACTGTAACGAAGCTTCCACCTCAAATTTGGGATCCAACTCCACCCAAGCGGCTAATTTATGGACCGCTTCCGAATTCCTGATTTCTAATTCCAAAACTCAGCCATTCTCAAATTCAATCATCTAATTCTATCTTGATCGACCACAAACCTTAATTATACTGTTACTCTAGGTATGAGATATATACATTTGTATATATAATTAACAGTCTAGCACCATATTGATATAATTATGATTTGCAACTATAGATCTCTTAGGGTAAATTGTCAGCTTTACTTTAAAACATTATGATTATGTTATGGGGCAACTGGAAAACTCCACTAATTTGTATATTTATTTTTTTACAGGACTGTTGTCCTTCACATAAATGAGAGAATATAAACGATAAAGTTTCTTAATAATTGGACAATAAAAGAACAAGAAGTGGCTCACCACCATGGCATGTGGTAATTGATTTTCAAAGAGCCTCTTTCTCATGGTGTTTGCATGGGACCTACTAACGTGCACTAGGGGATTGGATTGGAGTGGAGAAACAAAGCGTGCATTATATTCTTCTTCTTTTTTTTTGATGATCCGAAGTTTATTAATCATACAGCGGTGATTGGTTCTGCTAAATGATGTGTTGGGATAGGGGGAGTAGTTGTATAATCCATGAGAGATTTTAGTTTAGTAAACCAGACTACTTTGATTGCGTTCAAAACAATAAGATAATCCTTACCTGAAAAATACTTACTTAGGGTACAAAATAAGCTAATGTTTCCAACACAACACCTAATTCAAAACAAAGATAAACTAAAATCAGCAAGCAATTCACACCAACATGGCAGTTGCCTATTACTCAAACCAGCACCAGATAATCTATATCTATGAGACAAACTAAGATAGTTCCTCTAGTTATTTATTTTTTATTACGAATTTACTTCATGAACTATGATGACAGGGAAATGGCGTTAAAGGAAACCAACGTGAGATAAGAGAAAAACGGGGAGTCACTGAGAATCACACATGCAAATGTGGCGTTCAGGACAGGACGGTCCGATTTGAGCGCATAAAAATTACCTCCTCCTTATATGATATTCGGACAAAATCTTCATCTTACATTTCTACCGTACAAGATTCACCGGTAAAACGGCGTTAAAACAAATAAAAGAATCATACATTTGACTGTCACGTGTGCGCGCGCGCGTGTGTGTGTGTGTGTAAAGAACTTAATATTTTGAGGGTAATAGTCCCCAGTTCCCTGATGACACCTGAGTAGGTGGCATTGAAGAAGTGCTATTAGACTTGCAAACCATGAAGGAAGCTCACAATTTCTTTCTATGCAACTACACCTATGATGATTTACGCAACCCACCTCCACTGATTGAATTTGAACCCAACTCAAGTCTGGGTCTGGGTCTCAAACATGTACAGGTAACCCATAATTATGGTACGCTCTAATCTGTCCATCCCATCCTGCGGTTACAATCACTTGACCCCATAAATGAGAAATGGAAATCCCCTTGCAAGCACTTTTCAAGAACTTGTACTCGGATTTACCAATTCTAGGGGAAACAACCATTGGGTTCGAATCTAAAAGTGCCTCCTCAGGCCAAGTTGCAGAAACCTTTGGCACTGACTCCAACAGAAACCCACGGCTCAAGGAGAAACAATCTGGCAAAGACATGGAATCCCTCTGATTCATATCCACCCTGGACTCTGGGGGCACAAGTGTTCCTGACATCAATTCAATGCCACACCAAGGTATAGCAATTGACGCATTGTGGGATAAAAAGCTTTCGGAAGACCAAATGTTCTTCCGTCGGGACGAAGTCTTGTCCTGGGTGGAGTAATTCCAGATGCAAACATTCGAATCCTCGGTTACAGAGAGAACGTGTTTCCCATCAGAGGTGAAACAAGCAGGCATCTGGCTTTCTGCACTTCTTAGGCCTGAAGGCAGAAAGTAAAGGTATTAATAACAATGCACTTACAACAAATAAAAAATAAAAGCCCCAATTATCAGGGCAAATGGAAACATGGGTACAGAAACCCAAGCATAAACAATAATCATTCATCAAGCACAAATATGTACAAAACCCTCCACATTCATATCGAGTCCTTGTTCTACGCAGAAATCCTACAGATATCCAGGACAACACATCGGATACATATCAGCAAGTACAAAAATAAATAAAGTTTTTGGAATGCATTAACAATACTTCCCCATATTTTTAGGCCCAATACTTACAAGATGCAGTGGGGATGCAACAAGAATATGCATAGGACATTATTATTATTATTATTATTTTAGGAAGTGTAAGGATACGAAAACCTACCCTTGAGTTTGCAGAGGACATCAACTCCAGAAATTACACATATGAGTGAATCAGCAGAAGAAACCAACAATTTGCTTGGGTCATTTGGTGAAAACTGAAATTACATCATAGTCATATTTAAATCTTAAGAATTATGTATTACGGTGACTGTGGAAGGAAGAGTACTAAGTATTAACACAAAAGAGCAAGACAGAAATGAACAACCTGAAAGCCAGTTATCCTTTTCGCTGGTGTCTTCTTTTTGCCTCGTAAGCATAATTGAGAATCCAATTGCAGATGATTACCTGATAAATAAAAGTTGAAACCAATGCTTAAAATGATCTTTGGATTTTAAGAAATAATTTTAATTTAGCTCTTTTTTTCATGGATCTACATGAAGTAATTATCGCTTTTCCTGGCTGATGATCAGCAGTTAATGTAAAATTCCTACCTAACAACAAATTCTGTATCTAGGCATAGAAACCACAAAACATCAATCAAAACTAGAAACACGGATTTGGACATAAAAACAGATTGATCAACTGAAATTAATTCCATTCAGCCATTAAAATTCAACATTTCCAAGAAGTCAATGATTACTTGATACAGACAACATATGACAAGTGCAGACATTGCCATTCCATATTTATTTGAAACTTTTATGGTGGTCAAATTGCAATACTCTACAATGCTTTGGATAAAAAACACCATCTGCAGCAAACACCCAAATTGTTGCCACATGTGATTGACATGACTTCTCTTAGATGAGTATCAAATGGTCCTCCACCTCAGACTTGAAAACAAAAACACAATCCCAAACATATACTAAATAAACACATGCGCACCTATAATATCATAAAAAAGGCATTTGCCCGCCATGGTACCCACAATTGCACCCTGGAAGAATGAGAACAAAAGTTTTAGGAACAAAAAAATATATAAGATAATTTCATATTAGATCATTTACTCTTTGCAGCTAAAATATACATAATGAAGTGTGAAACAAACCTTTCCATCAGGACGGTAGCACACAGCAGTGACTATTTCTCTTATATCGATGTAATCAGTAACCTGACAATGAATGACTTCCCAAATGCGCACTTTTCCATCAATTGAACCACTGATGAAAAAGTCATCATTATCAGGACAAAAGTTCACAGATGTTACTGCATCAATGACAAAGTAACACAAATGATTATTTAGAGAAACAAACCAATATAGGAGGAAAAGCACATCTACAAATCAACCAGCATTATCCAAATTGTTGATCAAGTGCAAATGAAAACAAATATAAAGACAACCAAAGAGACTCACCATAGTTGCTATGGGAAAAAACTCTTAGGCATCTATCAATTCCCACCTGCCATAGGCGAACTGTCTTGTCAACAGAGGATGACAGTAGAAACTGCAATGAGCAAAAATGATGAAAATAACCGCACTTTATTGAATTTCAGAAAACAAGATGATGGGTAAATTGTATGCAGATAACACATTATATAAAAGTCAAAGAAAAGTAGCTAGATCCCATGAGATACTAACCCCTCTTTGGGACCATGAAAGATCCAAGATTTCACCACCATGCCCTTGGAACTCGTGCAAAGGTCTCTCCAGTATATGGAATTCCTTAGGTGGGAGAATCACACAAGTTGAGTCAGGTGATCTCTTCAACTTTTCCACCATACCTGGTTTCTCTTTATTCACACCAAGGGGTGCTAAACGTGAAATCTTATTCATTTTGAAATATATACAAGTTGGATCATGGTCCAGAATGCCTAATTCACTTGGTTTTTCATCCACAACTACCTTCCACACACGCACAATGCCATCTTCACCACCACTTGCAATATATCTTCCATCAAGACTGAACTTCATAGTCAAAATAGCTCCTTTGTGTGCTTGAAACTCCTGTTTGTTGTAGAGGGAGGAAAGCTCCTTAAATTGTTTCCTGTGTGAATGAACTCGAATTTTTTTTATCCCTATTTCATTTGTTGAATTAAGATATTTGTGGTTCAATTCAGCACCTACATGATTGTCAGTGACACAAGCTACAGAACTCAGTTTCCTTAGCCAACCCTTCTTCACTTTCTTTTTTGAAATCCCCCTTAATCTTGTGTTCTCTCTGTCTCTCTGCAAAAGTTTCAGAACCAGTGGTGAGGACCCAAGACTTCTCTGAAACTCGTCCATAGTAATTAACTGGTCAGAGCCTACTACGCGCAGTCTAATTAACCCTCCATCATCATCCAATTCATTGGCAATGTACTGCGTTCCATCATCCAAATTTTTTAGGGTACATGCTAAATTCTCTACCACAGTAGCATTTTCTGGTGACACAGAAGCTTCATTTGGAGATGAGTCTGACGTAAATTGACTTGAAGGAAGCCCCTCAGCAACATTTGAAGTTCTAAGCATTGTCCCACTGTTTCCTATAATTTGGGGAACTCCCAATTCAGTATCGTTACAAAATGGATCTGACAACTCCTCTGTCAACATTGAATTCTCAAATGAATCGAAATCCAACCATCTTAGGAAATTAAGGCGGCGGAGGTGAACGCTTTCAAAGTTGCTTGTCCAAAATTGGTACCGCAAATAAGGAGAATCACTAATGGCATGTTGGTGATAAGAAGAAGAATTAAAGTCGCCTGAGGAATCTGAAGTGACAGAACAGAATTCCTCACTGGTATCGTGAAATTGATCCTCATCCATAGATTTTGGTTTAAAACCATGACCATAAGATCCCATCTCGAGATTCTGAATGACCCTTACATATAATCGTGGTTTGAGTGGAACAATTTATTGGTTGTGGGAAGTGAATGAAAGATAAAGATAGCCGGGTAGGGGAATGAGGAAACAGAAATGCGAGAGGCCAGATAAATTAGACAATAAAGCAGAAGGAGTGGAGCCAAAAGGGAAGGTTTTAGCTAACCTTGAAATTTCTGCATCAATCCACGATTTCCGGCAACATAATCCGCACCGCAGACGAGAGCAGAAGAAGGTCCAATTCCAAAGGGAGGAATGGATTGGCGTTGGGATTACGTTATGCGTTCAAATGAGACTGAATGACTCAGTCACAGTCTCCCATTTTAGTCCAGAAAGTCTTTTCCGCGTTGGTTTGCTAACACAATCCAGGATCCGGATTCGCTGCAGTTGGAATGCTGCTGCAGTTGCTGAAGTCCAATATGGGCCGTTCGATCTTCGATCCGACGGCTCAGATCGTAACTTACAAAAAGATTATTTTATTCCTAAAAATTAAAAAAAAAATTTACAAGTTGCGACCTGGACCGTCGGATCTAAGATCGAACGGCCCATATTGGACTGCACCGACTGCAGCGGCCGTACCGACTGCAGCGAATCCGCATTCCACAATCCACGACCATTACTCATTCCATTGGCTGCCACCAATATTATTATTATTATTTTTATTTTCTCTTTGGTCAGAAGGAACCAAAAAAGGCCAGGAGATTGAACCCAAAATCAAATAGAAACGAATCATCGTTTGTACTTTCATGTTATGTTTAGTATAATAAAATAATATAAAAATAAAATAGACAAAGAAAATAAATAATAATAATATTTTTATTGTAAAATAATAAATATTTATTTAATTAAATTAAATTATATATTTTTATTATGAATTGATATAATAAAAAATATTTATATCGTAAATAAGAAATGACAAATTTTAAATCTATTATCAAGATTATAATCTATTTTTGTGATAAGAGTGTAATAAATTCTAATTTACTAAATTTTATTTTATATTGATAATCTTTATGATAAAATAATATTTACTTTTGTAAATAATGCCAACATATTCTATTTTAAATATTATCATCAATACATAAAATATTATTATAGTAAAAATATTAAAAATTATATATCATTTTATTATTTATTAATATATATAGTTTTGAAATTTAAATAAAATATATAAGAGATAAAAATATATATATAAAAAATCCTCCTTTAATGCCATACTGCGCGTTTAATTAGATGAATCTTTTAGTCATTTCCATTTTTATTCACGTCCTCAACCTATCATTGTAGATTTTTTTTTTCTTGTTTAATTTCCTACATTATAATAAATGTTTAAACTTTTTATCGTAAGACTCTAGAAATGCTATCTATTAATAAGACAATGATAAATTCAACGTTTTCATTCTTTAAAAAATATCAAATTTCTCAATTTTGATATTTAAAGATAAAATTTCTTAATTTCATTATTAAAATATAAAATTTTTAATTTTATCATTTAATATTTTAATTTAAATTAATTAGATCATAATGTTAATTATTCGTTAAATTAGTGATAAAAAAATTAAGATGACTTAATAAAATTCTCATATGTATATTAAAGTATGACATAAAAAGCTAGATGAGTTAAAAAAAATTTAATTTAAATAAACTAATTACGAATCTATAAAAAAAATTGGAATTAAAAAACTCCCATATCACAAGCTCTCTTTTTTTCTTTTTTAACTAACAAAATAAAGTGCATGAAAAAAATACCTTCCTTTTTTTTTTTTCCTTTTTGAGGGATTCTATTTCTTCAAAAAGAATTAATTTATAGAAAAATTGAAAAAAAAACCATAAAAAACATATAAAATCACTAATTTTTAGTTATTGTAAAAAATTATAAAACAAAAAAAAATTAATAATAACTTTTAGGTCTTGTTAATCCTTCAAATACATTGATTAAGGAGTGAAGTATTTGACCATGTTGGAAATATTAAATTTTTAAAATTATATGTATATATATATTTAATTTATTACAAAATTTTATAATTTCAACATCATGAAATATTTCAAAGTTAGTGCCTTTTTAATAAATGCCTGAATTTTAAACCAAGTTGAAAATTATTGATAGCAAAAAGTGAGAAGGGGGTAAAAGTCCTACATCGATGAGAAGTCTGGTGATCTCGTGTCTTATAAGGCGGGGGCACATCCCTTTTAACAACGCGAGGCGCCTTTTCCTAAGTCGAACTCCACTGACGACGCCAGAAGGGAACCTTGGGGGACAAAACCATGCGACCACGAGATCGGTCAAAGCGGACAATACATCGCACTGAGCGAGTTCATTCCAACAATCATCATTTGGTACACCTGGTGGGACTCCCTGTCACTTCGCTACGCACGAGCTCACTAGACTTGGGGGGCTTATGTTGATAGCAAAAAGTGGGAAGGGGGTAAAAGTTTCACATCGATGAGAAGTCAGGTGATCTCGTGCCTTATAAGGCGGGGGCACACCCCTTTCAACAACGCGAGGCGCATTTTTCCGAGTTGAACTCCACTAGCGATGCCAGAACGGAACCTCGAGGGCCAAATGATGATGGTCGGAATGAGCTCGCTCGGTGCGAGGTATTGTCCGCTTTGACCGATCTCGTGGTCGTACGGTTTTGTCCCCCGAGGTTCCCTTCTAGCATCGTCAGTGGAGTTCGACTCGGGCCCGAGGTTCCCAGTGGAGTTCGACTCGGGAAAAGGCACCTCACATTGTTGAAAGGGGTGTGCCTCCGCCTTATAAGGCACGAGATCACCCGACTTCTCATCGATTTGGGACTTTTACCCCCTTCCCACTTTTTGCTATCAACAATTTTCAACTTGGTTTAAAATTCAGGCATTTATTAAAAAGGCACTAACTTTGAAATATTTAATGATGTTGAAATTATAAAATTTTGTAATAAATTAAAAATAAATTAAATATATATACATATAATTTTAAAAATTTAATATTTCCAACACGGTCAAATACTTCACTCTTTAATCAATGTATTTGAAGGATTAACAAGACCTTTGGCGTCGCCAGTGGAGTTCGACTCAGGAAAAGGCGTCTCGCGTTGTTGAAAGGGGTGTGCCCTGCCTTATAAGGTACGAGGTCACCTGACTTCTCATCGATGTGGGACTTTTATCCCCTTCCCACTTTTTGCTATCAATATAAGCCCCCCAAGTCATGTGAGCTCGTGCGTAGCGAAGTGACAGGGAGTCTCACTGGGTATGCCAAATGATGATGGTCAGAATGAGTTCGCTCGGTGCGAGGTATTGTCCGCTTTGACCGATCTCATGGTCACACGATTTTGTCCCCTGAGGTTCCCTTTTGGCATCACTAGTAGAGTTCGACTCGGGCCCGAGGTTCCCAGTGGAGTTCGACTTGGGAAAAGGCACCTCGTGTTGTTGAAAGGGGTGTGCCCCCGCCTTATAAGGCACGAGGTCACCCGACTTCTTATCGATGTGAGACTTTTACCCCCTTCCCACTTTTTGCTATCAACATAAGCCCCCCAAGTCGAGTGAGCTCGTGCATAGCGAAGTGACAGGGAGTCTCACTGGGCATGCCAAATGATGATGGTCGGAATGAGCTCGCTCGATGCGAGGTATTGTCCGCTTTGACAGATCTCGTGGTCGCACGATTTTATCCCCCGAGGTTCCTTTCTGGCGTTACCGGTGGAGTTCGACTCGAGAAAAGGCACCTCGCGTTGTTG
Source organism: Saraca asoca (assembly GCA_026873985.1). Lineage (NCBI taxonomy): Eukaryota > Viridiplantae > Streptophyta > Magnoliopsida > Fabales > Fabaceae > Saraca > Saraca asoca. The sequence goes on along the minus strand of JANHAO010020382.1, from coordinate 1,333 downwards.
AAAGGGGTGTGCCCCCACCTTATAAGGCACGAGATCACCCGACTTCTCATCGATGTAGGACTTTTACCCCTTCCCACTTTTTGCTATCAACAAAAATAAAATATAGGAATTTAATAAAGTGTGTGAGATTAATGACGTTTAATTTTTTTTTTTATGAAAAAAATGTGAGAATAAAAGTAAAAAATAAAATGCAAGAATGACATGGTTAAAAAAATTACTAGGTGTTGAAGGTCACAAAAAATCAATTGAACAATATATTATTTTCTTTTCATATATTCGTATAAGTTGAGCCTATTGCACTTCTATTTGTCTATTCACACTATTTTTTATCAACAAATTCTTAAACTACCATTATCTATATAATTTTGAAGTTTAATTTATCATAATTTAATTATCTATTCACATTTTTAATTATAAAAATATAAGACTTTGGATTGATTTTTGTGATTCTATATATTTTTATGATTTTTTTTTAAGTTTCCAATGAATTAATTCTTTTGAATAAATAAAATCATTAAAAAAGAAAAAAAGAAATTTTTTCTTGTGCTTTATCTTATTAATTGAAAAGGGAAAAAAATCGGTGAGATAGAAGTTTTCTAAGTATTTTTTTTTTATAAATCTAGTATTAATTTATTTAAATTAAGAAAATTTTATTTCATCTAATTTTTTATGTCATATTTTAAGGATTTGGATCCTCTCATGTTGCCCCCTAACATGACATTGTCATGTTAGTAAAATCCTAACCCTTTAATCTCATTAAAGACAAACTAATGGCTAGGATTATCTCTATTTTTTCTCTCTCCTCAAAACTCACAGTTTCATTAATTGTTTTCTCTTTTGCAGCTTCCCCTCCAACAAAACAACAAACCTTTCAATGCTCTGCATTTCCCTTATTCATTTCAGGTTGTTTTGCTCTGAAGCTGCTAGCATTTCCTCTGAAGCTGTCAAGAACAGATCCGTCGTCGTTTTGCTCAACTTTCCCTTATCCATCTTAGTGCTCTGCGTTTTGTTTGCCATGGTGCTGATTACATTTCGCCTGCGCTGATTAAAAATGTAAACTGAATTATAGTGATTTGCATGTACTATGTTTATAGTGATTTCAGTAATTCATTGTTAACTCATGTGCTATGTTTATAGTGATTTCAGTTGCTCGGCTTTTTTATTGGTGTCGGCCTTGTTTCTGGGTTCGAAGGTCTAGGCCGATTACATTCCACCTACAAAATTGGACGACTTCATTTATGGGAATCAGTCGTATAGCTCTGATATAATCTTAATCGAAGCATTTTATGACCCTTCGTTCACCTCCTTCCGTTACCGTTAGTCCTACTTCCTC
>JANHAO010020381.1:0-12867 GCA_026873985.1 Saraca asoca | reverse complement strand
GGGAGTTTGCTTAGCCTAAGGGGAGAAGAAAATTTTGAATTTTACTGCCCTTTGCTGCCCCTTAAGCCAAGGAAACCCAACATATATCCATACTCATATTAGGTCACCGGATTATAAGTGTCTACATGTAGAAAATCATTACTCCTTCAAGTAAATTTTCTACATTGTTGAGATGTTTATGGATCCATTTTGGACCGTTGGACTTTTGCGTTAGATCACCAGGTCATAAGTATCTTGTATTTATGATATCTATACTCCTTCGAGTATGATTTTCTGCATTGTTGAGGTACATATGCACCTCTTTTTTACCATTTTGTATGAGAGTGCTGGTTCGATATGACATCTTGTTGTGACCACATATTGTTTAGGTCTTATTGCATTATGTCGTCCAAGTGGGAGAAATGTTAGCTTTTTTTTATATTTTAGACTGATATAATACAATAAGTCTGATTAGTGTCATTTTGTAGAACCTGCTTAATAGAAAGCCCATTTAGTGATGTGATCTTTGGACTGGGCTAATGTGGATATGGGCCTTGTGATTGGGCTTGCTTTTGATGGGTTGGCTTGCCCCATCCTCTTTATAATCACAAAGAAGGCCCCTATTCCTAACCACTTCAGAAGATTAATTTTCCCATCAAAGTTGATCAGAGAGTCTGAGTGGTATAGGGATAATTTCTCCCCTTGTTTTCTTTTACAGGACATTTGGATTGAATGGCTTCTCCATCTACTTCGTTTCCAGGTAATTCTGGAAACCTTTTGTTATAATTTTGTTAGTTTGTATTATTACATGCCATAAATAGTAATTAGATCATACGGTTATTTTGTAATTGCTTTATAACAAATACTCCAGCCACCTATCCATAAAAAGCCTTTTTTCCGCCAAATTAATGGCTCTGAGCTAAGTCAGGCCTTCCCATCTTGATGCAGGCTAAAGCGAACTGCAATTTTCAAGATACACAATATCAGCTCATGTAAGAGGAGGCCTTATTTAGAGAGACATTCTCCTCCCAAGAGGAAAGAGATACACAGAAGTTTGCAGCTTGCAGGAGGGCTCCACTTTGGTCAAACCTACAATTGGTCATAAAAAGCTTGAGTTGTTAATTTTGCTCATCCTTTGTGATAAACAAGATTGAATATAAGTGTGATGTCTGACAAATGATCTTACTCGTTAGATATTGGTTTAGGCTCAATAAATCTTGATGGAAGATCCACCAGAAAAGGATCAAGATTTCCTTTCGCTTTTCTTATATCCTTTATTTTTAATGCATTTGGTGAAATTTGTAGACAATACAACACCACTTTAGAAATCTGAAAATTATCGCTGATAATTTTCTTCATTAATTGGAAAACTAGATTCTTAGAACCGGCTTCTTTTCAGATGGAACACTCCTTAGAAAATTTGCAAATCCTATCCCGAAGGCATTGAAAATCTTAAAATATGGATTAATAAATCCTGGAAATAGTTGGGTCATTTTGATAGACAGTTGATGTGCATTCCTTCTATACAACATATCCTTCAAATTGATTTTTTGCTTTGGATATTCAGTCCAGGTAGTTGTAAAACCATTCAAAACAAATTATCCATTCACGTAATTTACAAGTAAAATACAAATTGAAACACAAAATGAAGAAGATACATGAGATATTAAAACAAATAAGTTGGAATAATGACAGTGGATCAACTAAAACAAAGAAAAAATCGAACCTCAAAGTAGTCGACACCTTATCAGCATCTCCGTCACACAAATGAAGGAAGAATCAAACTTCAAAGCATCTTAGTTGCATCTCCGTCGCAACGTTGCTGCATTGTCGTTGCTATGGGAGCTTTAAAGGGTATAATAGTTTCAGAGATTTTACCTGCCAGCTGACATAAGCTTTAGACTGGAAACAGCCAGAGAAAGGTACAAGTGTTGGCCACCACTTCTTTGTCTACTGTGAGTACCATCATATAGGAGTACCATAGAAGGACCTAAAAAACAAAATACAGAGTGAAGAACCATAAAACAGTTGTGCATAAGGATACAGTACTCTCTTACCAGAACATTGATGTAATGCAATCAAGCAATTAATAAAGGAAAGATGATCCCAGTATAACCGCGAGGGAGTTGTGTTAAATTCTGGAACCATAAAGCACCACCCTGCAACATAAGTTATAGAACATGACTACACCCTCCAGCAATTGGCAGTAAACAATCACACGACATCAATCTTAAATTCAGAATCAATCAGGTACTAATGAGATGCATTTCATGAAGGACTTCAAGCAGAGAAAGCATGGGTAGGAAGAGTATATTGAATAATGCATTTCTACACACAATTTCACATGCATTTGCTCAGTCTGCAAATAAATCTTAAACCCTTTAACCTTCCAACAGGAAATCAACGTGAGGGCATAAGATGGAAAAGTTATATATAGTTATATCAAAATTATACCCAGATTATTGATTACTCTACGGCATTGCCGTCTCAGACAAATAAAGAGATAAACAGTTTCCAGACACTTAATTAAACAAGAAATCCAAGTCTAGAACCAATATAATCCCAATAGGCAAGATATAAAAAATAACAATTAAAAACCTTTGAAGGTCCAGTTGCATGAAAAAGTTACAACTTAAATATCCCCAACAGAGGGCCACATGATGCAGCTGTCTTATAAAATTGGGCTTATATATGTGCAGCTCAGACAAAATATGAACTTTTTTTGCTTTAAGCTTTTTGCCTGAAGTTTCAGAAGTTTTAAGTGCTGCTGTGCCCACTGGACCACTTCGTCATCGCTTTTGTATGTCATTCCATTTGGATCATACTTACTTCTCTTTTAGCTCCCAAAGTTACTGGAAAAATACACATCCAGCAATTGCACTTAATTCTCATGCTAGAGCTGTCCTCCATATTTCTTTGATCCCACTTATGTGTTAAAATCTAAGTCAAATTCACTTTATGCCTCAAAATAATAAATAATAAATACATAGCTCACATACATATGACAATATGAGGATCCAAAGAAGATGGATACAGTAATGATAATCAATAATTACTTAGATACTATCATGGAAACAAGTACTTAATACTGTTCACAAAATCAATTATTCAAATTATGCAGCTTCATTATAGTGCAAAAAATTGAAACTAAGGACCCAAAAACTTGGAAACTCAACACTTGAAAGCTAATCACCAAAAACTAAGGAAAATCAACTATGTAAGATTCATTCTTCTAACTAAAACATGTATATAACTAGCATAACTTTCACTTGGATATCTTGAGGCCTTCCTTAATAATCCAAGAACAATACTTCCAAATCTGAGAACCTCATTGATTACCTGAAATTTCATACTGCAGTAAGTACAGTATTTCTACTGCAAATATTTGTTTAAAAAAAAAAAAGAAAGAAAGAAATTGTTAATATTAAAGGCTGAGACTACTTGAAATGTGTAAGTCATTGATATATATTCATCATATGTGAGAGAGGAGTTTGATTTCCCTCTTTTCTTGAGAATTTCTTGGAACGTGTAAGCTTTATTTATTATATAATAAAATAATATAGGAGGGAAAAAAGCAGGGGATTTGGACAATAATGAATCATTTTGGACTTGCCACATCTTTTCACAAGCGTCAATATCTCAAAATACCAAAACAGGAAATTTATAAGTACTTACAATTAGAAAGAATGTGTATATGTCATTTACAAAGTCAATATCCTTCTATCTATTCTCGTGCATTCTGAATGAGTTTGTTCTTAAAAGTTAAAACATGCATTATGTTCATTACAGATTAATCTATCTAATAAAAACAAAGTCAATATCCTTTTATCTATCAAAGCTGATGCATGCAATTAATTACAAAGCAAAGACAACACATGATACTGATAACCTGCAAATACTTGATCCTGATTATACATATTATGCATTTAATATTATCTTCACTATGAATCAATCTAACTAAAAAAAAACTAGTCAATAATCAAAGGAGCCATTGTGGAAACAATAATGCTACATACTACCTACACTCTATATTGATTTAATTATAAAACATGCAAGTTAACTACAAACATCATTTCAATAAAAATGACATGATATGTGTAGATGACGAAGTATTAGGAGAGAGCAGGAAAAGTTGTCAGCCTGAACAGAACCTAATACCATTCTTTTAATAATATATCATTCTTTTAATGATATATCTACGGTAGATAGCTTTTTTGTTCTGTGATGAAGATTTACCATTGGATTTTAAGGATATACTAAAGCTTGCTTGATTAAGCTTTAAGGGGTCTATATATCATTCTTTTAATGATATATATACAGAAGATAGCTTTTTTGTTCTGTGATGAAGACTTGCCATTGGATTTTAAGGATATACTAAAGCTTGCTGTTACAAGTCAGAACTCATCATTAACTAATGCCATGAAAACCTCTAATTTTCATTCTTTTAAAACCCCATAATTATTTAGAAGGGGTTCTGTTCCCACCTTGGAGGAATATGTTTTTCAAGTCTATTCAGCCCCACTTTTCGTAAGGATACAAATTAATTGAGCCCAACTTCACCAATTTGACCTTCAATACAAGAGCTTTGCTCGAAGGCCAGGCCTTGGCATTGCATCTTTTCACTTCCAACTGAAAGTTTTTAATAATCAAGTTTCACAATGCAAAGCTAATATGTCAATAGGTCAGGTGAAAAAAAAAAAAACAATAATTGTATCCAAATAGATAATGTGATGTCTCCTAACTTTGATTCAAGAGACATCATTCTCGAACTTAAATTTGAAGACCATGAAAATCACAGTAAGTAGAAACTATTATATCTTAAGTTTAATAGTTGATAAATGGATCCATTAAAGCTCCATTTTCTATGCCTTTATATAAGTAAACATCAGTAAGACAATGACTCTTGTGCATTGCTCAGTAAAAAATGCAGAAAATGAAATTTAAAACTATGGGGGGAAAATGCACCTGCCTGTTAAGTTCGATTCCATGCTGCAGAAAACGGAAATTATGAATCGGAAAGCGTGTGAAAAATTTTACAGACAACAGAAACCATTGGAGGTTAAACATATTGCTGATACATATATATCATAACGTGATTGAAAGCACAGAAATTATGAAGATCAGTGGTTATGGAGTTGGCCTCAGAATAATCCTTTGCAGTGTCTATCAAATTGATCTGAATAAATGCTATTGTTGGCACAATGAAAACCCACAAAACAGACATCAAAATTAGCTTCCCAATGATTTATGTAGCCTCTTTTGCTCAGGTCGTTTCTTTTGTTGCCTTGAAGGGTATAATTGTCTCGTGGGATTTTCTTAATCCACTGAAGAAAATTTGGAACCGGTAATAGAGAGATGAAATCACGTGTGTTGGCTAGAGGTTGGGCTCCAACTATGAGTATCGTAGAGTACCATAAAGTGAGAGTACCCTAGATGAATCCACGTTAATATTTTAAAATTAATTCTTCTGTAAGAAATTATAATTTTTAAATTTTTATTCATTAATGATCACGCATATTATCATTAATTATTATCTATTAGTATTTTTTATCATTGATCATCCTATTATTCTTGACCGATTAATCTTTCAATATTAATTATTTAACTTTAATAAAGACTGTTTAATAATTTATAATATCTTTAAAAATATATAAATTAATTAAAATATAATATTATAATATAATTAAAATTTTATATCAAATTATCTACTTTTTAAAAAATTATATTTTTAAAATATTAAAATTTTTTAAAATGTATAATTTGGCAAATCAAGAATTATTGAAAGAAATAAGGGGGCGTTTGATTGGGGGATTCTTTTTATTTTCTTAAGAATCTTAATTTGAAAATCCTATGTTCTCATGTTTGGTGTACTTTTTTGTGCTTTTTTTAAAAAGCACATTCCCAGGAAAGTAGGAGCATGTTTTAAAGTGTTTTCAGGTAATTTTATTTTATTATTTTTAAAAATAATTTTTAAAAACAGTTTTTAAAAATTATTTTTTTTAAAAGCAAAAAAACAAAAACTTGTTCGGATGTAAATTTTGAAAACAAGTGTTTTCTTTATTTTTGAAGATGAAAAAAATATATTTAATATTATTTATAACTTTGTCAATAATGAAAATAGATATTCTTTTTATTTTTGAAAAAAATCTGAAAACAGTTATATATAAAAATAAGAGAAAACACCATTTTATTATTTCTTAAAAATTATTTTTCAGTTACACTTTTACAAAGCAGTTTTTGAAAAAAAATAGTTTTTGAAAATAGGTTATCAATCAGATTTTTTTGTTTTTGTAGAACAAAAAAATAAAAAAATTATTTTTGAAAACAAAAAAATAGTTTCCCAAGCAACTAGTATTCCTAAAAATGTTTTTTTGACTAAGTTTCCCCCGAAAACATTTCCATGTGGGGGGTTTCCCATAGACATAGGAATATTTTTTTAAGTGTAAGAAGACATATATACCCTTCATTAATGACATAATTGTAATTGCAAAAAAATAAAACATTGACATTTTTTTCTCACACTTTCCTTCTCATCCTCTCTCACATTTTCTCTCTCATCCCCTCTCTCACTCTCACTCTATCTTATTCTTTTTCTTACTTTCTCTCTCATCCCCTTCCTCACTCTCCCTTGTCCTTTTTCTCACTTTCTCTCTCACTTTTAATCATAAAAAAATTATAAAGTATAAAAAATTAATAAACACATAATTTTTTTAAAAATAATTGTTTATTAATTATATGAAGTAACATTTTTTTAACTTAAAATAGATAAGAGTGTTTTTGACAAAAATGTCAAAATTCCTAAAAAAGTTACATTAGAATCAAACATGAAGATATTTAACATTCCTAAGAATATTTAAGGTAAATTATCCAAAAATATTTAAGATAAATCAAATGTATTTAAACATTCTCAGGAATCATCATTTATAGGGATTATGACTCTTAAAAAACATGATTCTAAAAAATGAAAAAAGAGTCAATATACCAAATATTTCCCAAGTGCAAACTATAGGGTGGTGGTAGCAAGAAGTTATAGGTTAGTCGGTGGACGGCAAAAACCTCGTTGTGGTGAGGAGGGCCATTGACATCCGAAAATTTTTAAAATTGTAGAGTTTACTCTTATTTTATCTTAATTGTTTAATTATCTATTAGAGTCATTAAGAAAAATTCTCTCTCGGAAATTTTGTTATTTATAATCTAACCCCATTAATAATCTTATTCTCCCTTTGCCTCATCGTGGATTGCTTATCCCCAAATAAAAATATTTATTTTGCTTATCCCCAAATAAAAATATTTATTTTGTGAAATTTTGTAATTTCATAAAGAGAAAATAGCAAAAATATTTTAAAACCTTGTACTAAATATGAAAACTTTACATCCAAATGCATTGTTTTTTTTTTTTTTCCTTTTGTTTTCACTTCATATACCTTCTTGCCTTTTCAAGTTTTGTCTTTGTGTGTGTGTGTGTGTTTTTTTTTTGTCTTTTATATTTCATAGATACATTATTATATGCTAATGAAGTGAATATATTTTTATTTCAGGCAATTTCCTGCTTCCACACAAGTTGCAATCTTCAAATAACACTCTTTTTAGTCAAAATTCGAAATCCTCACTAAGAAAATAATATAAGAACAACTATAAAATTATTAATTTTTTTTATGATAGAAGTAACAAAATTGTCAAATTGGATTTAAATATATAAGAATTTGGCGTCGAATTTAGGATGTAAAAGATGATAAAACCTTAAAATAATATAATTGATTACCACTTGAATGAAACTATTTCTGATCCTAATGCTTGCAATTGCCCCAGATTAATGATGGTTCATGGGCATTGTTGGTAAAATTGGTTTAGGATACACTTTAAGACTTGAAAAATAATTAGATGTGCTCATGCATTGTAAGGCACAACTACATGAAGAAGTGGTTTATGTAACAAAAAAAAAGTGGTTTAAAATTTTCGGATAAATCTTGGTAAGTGAATCTCAATTTTTGTCACATCATGAGCTCATTATTTAGTAATTGAATCTTACACACTGAAATTTTGCTTTCTATTTTTCCATGGAAAAATGTACTCATAATAATTTGTCACAAGTTAATTACAAGACAAAATACAAATGACAATAGTTATCATTTGTAAGTTTTTATATAATAAAATCAAATTTGAATTTATGACATTTTGTACATCATCACAAGACAACATCAAGTGATTTATTATTCTATTTAAAACAATAGTTGGTAATGTTAACGATATTTTCATATTTATATTGCATCAGTCTTTTTTTTTTTCTTTCTTTTTGATAATATGAAAACAACCCAACCCTTTAATTGTTTTCAACTGGTACAAACTGATCTTAAATTTCGGAAGTCGAAGAGTCATCATTGCTTCAATCATTTCTCCATCAGAGTATTCACATGTGCTCTTATATAATATGTTGGTTTATAAAATGTGAATCAATAAAAATTGATTTTATTAATTTAATTACCTCCTTGCTTCCTCATTGTGATGCTATGAAGAGGTTGGCTTCACTCTTAAGGCTAGGTTCTATGCTTCCACCGATGGCATATTGTATCCATCATTAATAGAGGTTGTTTGCAACATGTGTATATCCATGATGGATTTTATAATATTTTTAGTTAGGGATTTAAAATGTGATTGTTGTTGGAGAAAATAACAGAAAAACACAAAAGGAAAATCCATATAAAGAGTCCAAAAACAATTATAGTCATGTAGTTGCAGAAAATAGTAAGAAAACATGGAAAAATAGCAAATCTAATGAGATAAAAAAAAATTGTGACATAGTTTTGGCAAGCAAAATAAAATGCAATCTTTCTTCTGAATTTTACGTTGCAAAACGCCTTTTAAAATCTTATTTTGAATAAATAGTTATTAAATTTATATGTATATTTTGTGATTTCATAATTGAATAATCAATTGACATCTCAACCATCAATAGTGGTGAACCTGCTAATGAGAAGGGACCTCTCAAACTTAATGGTCATGTCTCTTTAGAATGTGATCCATATCTTACCTTAAATCATAGAAATTCTATATTTTAATGATTCAGGTTTTGGATTTATGGGATTGTCTCATTAGGATCTGTTACTTTATAATAGATGAGATTTTTTTCCCAATATTATTTGTCATCTTTCCTGCATATCCCATAGAACAAATAGCCAGTTGTTGTTGGTGTCTCCGCCATTCTGGATTCAATCTCAACTATTTATCAATTACATTCATTTTCAAGCTATTTATATTGGATTGTTTAGCAACACTTAGACTTGGAATGAAAAGTTGGATAAGTAAAATTGCCAAAACAAAACGTAAAAAGATGGCATTTGCACGTAGAGAAGTCATGGTTAAGATAAAGATTGAATTAGAGTAGTCGTTGCTTTAGGTTGGAAAAGTAATGGTGTAAAAGACGAATTTTATAGCTTTGTAGTGATTAATGATGATTGGTATTTGTTGAGACTACTATGGTAAGTTATGGCTAGAGGCAATATCTCGTGCAAGAGAAGCTTTTAATAGAATATGCATGTTGGTTAAGTTGCATGATGTTTCTTATTCTTAGCTTGAATTTATCACAAGCTTGTAAGTAACTATTTTTCTGTTATATCCAAACTGAGTAAGAGGCAAAGAGTTATTTCCGTGCAATATGCAAATGTTCATATATAATCTTTTACTTTCTTTGTTTGGATGCTATATTTGTATGGAAGATATTCCTCGTTTACTATTTATTTTGGTATCATGTATTTGTCAATTATTATACGTTGAGAGGATTTTACTACTATCAATTAGTGACAAATTCAGGATCTAATTATTGGGAGGTCAAAATTCAGGTAGTAAAAATTTTATTTCTATTATAAGTAATAGAAAGTTAAAAATAAATTTTAATAAATACTAATTTTTAATTAGATAATCAAAATAAATTTTGGAGTCGTAAGACATTATGTATAAAAGTTTAAATAAAATTAACAATTTCATCTTTAAAATTATAAGGTGCTAGCAAAATAGTTCCTAAATTATAAAAATGATGCTAGTAATCCTTGAATAATATTTCATCCATAAAATTTTGTTCTTCTATTGTATTGTTTAGACATGAAATTGTATATATAAAAAGATAAAACTATATGAATGGAGTATTATTTAATGATTATTATGATCATTTTTATAATTCAGGGATTATATTGCCAAAGTCTTTCAATTTCATATACAAAATTGTTAAATTTATCTTTAGTTTAAAATGATAATAACATATAAAAAATACCTAAAAATATATTAAAAATTATTAAATAGTATAATCTTATACTAAAAATTATAAGTAGTGCAAATATAAGTAGTATAATAATCTCTAAATTTTAGAACATTAAAGAAAAGATATTGTATACACTTTATAATTATCAAAAATTAAAAAAATAAATTGTTAAAAAAATTATAGGATTATAGAAAAATCAATATTGCATTTTACTTAAAATTTTGTGTAAAATATATAAGGTTGGATCATATTCTGTAGGATAGTGCCACTAAATTTGTCACTGCTATCAATAATCTCTACTCATATCATAATTCGTGATTGTCTCATCATAATAGATTAGCACGAAGTCAAGACCCATCAACATTAATTCTAAACCATTTATGACACTGATATATATGGATCATGATTGAGGCAACAACTAAAATATAATCATATCATCCATGCACACCCCCAATAATCTTAACACCAAATTGACCGCTCATCGGCGACCCCTCTTTGGAACCCTTATATATTAGCAACATTGTGTATGATTAACAATCCAGTGCTTTATATGGCACCATCTTAATAAAATAACATTTAAGAAAAACATTCATCCTATTTAACACTAGAAAAGTAGATATTACTACTTTTAAATTTTTGATATCTTTTTATTTTTTTTTTCAAATTATGGTTGAGTTGCATACAAAAATGTCATTATTGAATTAGATTTTATAATTCAAATTATTGTTTTTAACTAATTCACTAATCTGATTTAAACTTACCCCTTTAATTCAATAATTCAATACCTTCCATGGTTTTATTATCATCTTTTTCCCTTCAATTGATATCAGTTTAATATAAAGATTTGCTAGCTTAAGATTCCGCAATTCAGGATATTAAGTTCAATTTTTCAGTTTTTTTTTTTTTAAACATTTTCAGTGAGTGACTTCAAAGTTAGTTGCAAATCTACTTGCTTAAGCTTGCAGACTGCAATTTAGTAACTTAGAGATGATCCTAAATTACCAAGACAAGCCTCATCTCCAAATCTGCATATAATATTGCACCTTAAAACCAACTGCCAAGCATTAGAAAGATACTCTTTAGGAAGAATTCATTTATGAGGGCTCTGAACACAGGACCAGATACAGAGATCATACTAACTGGAAAACAGATATTCCAAACAACAAAACTAACATGAAACTGCTAGGGACTCAAAGTGGTGTTGTATTATAAACTACGGCGTCTAGAATTTTCGCCTCCAGTTCGGGTTCATCAATCCACATTGAACTTTGCTGGCGCAATAGCTTTTTCTTCTCAGTTCTTTTCTTCATGCACCTTGACTTTCATGCTCCAATATTCAAGCATCTCTGCTCTTTCTTTTATCTGTTGTCAGAAAATTGAGAAATTATTTAGAGTAAACTTAGGGCAATAAATGTAAGAAACATGAAATTAACATTATTAGCAGCTGAGAGAATTAATTATAAAGAAAACACACAAACATCCTATAATATGATACATAGAACTTTGATTCTATTGTAAACACCCCAAAACTATCTACAATAACTAATGGGGGTTTATTTAATTTAGAGTTTTGAAGAATGTTATAGACTTTTTTGAAGTGAATGACTTTTATAAAATTTATGCACTTTTATTGACTTTTACAAACTTTAATGATTTTTATTGACTTCTATTTTAAAAGATTTTTATTGATATTGATATACTTTTATAAACTTATGAATGATTTTTATAAATTTTTCTCATGTCAAAATATTTTCTTAAAAAAAATATAAAAAATATCTTATGTCTATGAAATTGGACAAAAGTATCATGCTTTTACATTTGATAATGTGGATAAATTTCACTAAACGTAATTTATTTTAATGATAAAACATATGTTATATTCTATTTGATAAAGGAGTTAACAAGATAATATCTTATGTTCAATTATAAATTAAAATCATGTTTAACCATATTAGCTAATTAGAATTTTAATATGTCAAAAATAATTAAGAAGTATGATTAAAAAAAACAGTCACATCAAATAGACAAATAAATAACAAAATTCTAATTAATTTAAAATATTCTAATACTCATTATCCTTATTATCATTAATAAAAAAATCAAGTGTCTCAATTATGATCAAAACTCCAACATCGCTCCACATATCAACAACTATAATAGCCCTCTATTCATTAGCATTTTCTCTTCGTTGTTCTTGAGTTTTAAGAAAAGATTCAAAATCATGTCCTTGATCATCTAATGATGATGAAGATGATGAAACTTCATTATCTAGTTCAATAGGAAACTTGTTAGAATGACACTCCCTAAAGGAAGTTGTGTAATTTTGTATAAGTTAACACTAATTCTGCTTGTGTATTATATGGAAATGAAGGAGTTATTTTGAAAATTGTAAATCACGATTTAAATATATCAAACATCCTCTCAATTATGTTTCTAAAAGAAGCATAGCGAATATTGAATAACTCATCTGCATTTTCAAGGTCACAACCTTGACCAGCAAAATCTTGAAGATGATAGCAAACACCTCGAAAAAGAGCTAAGAATTGACGTTGATTTGGAAATCCACAATCCACCAAAAAATATTTACCTTAACATATACAATACTTGTAGAATTAGTAAGTTAGTATAGCCTTTAT
>JANHAO010020380.1:0-12878 GCA_026873985.1 Saraca asoca | reverse complement strand
AAAGTTAAACAAAAACCACAAGTTAATGACTATTTAAGAAGTAAAATCAAGTATTTTTATAGGTACATTTTCTACTTATCAGGGATTTACTTGGGCTTTATTTATACTAAGGGATCTGCCTGAATTTTAATTGTGTCGAGGGATTTGATCGGGCTTTATTTATACTAATGGATTTACTTAGATTTTAATTGTGTCAAGGAATCTACTTGGATTTTAAGTATACTAAAGGATCTACTCAAGCTTTTGAAACATATATGGTGTAATTGGCATTTTCATCTCATTATCTTGAATACACAAATAGACTTGTACATAATATTTCCTTAAGTGTGTTGTGTTTCATGTTCAAGGTGACGGCTTCCCTTGAATAGTTTCCAGATGACAGGCTCCATTAAGGAGGCTTTCTTGAATTATGAATGGCTCCTCCCATGTAGCCACTAGTTTCCCTTTAGTTTGTACCTTCTATGGTCCATCCACACTTCACAATACTATCTTGCTTCACAAATTCTTTACTCTTTGCTCTTTATTCATGATTTGGGCGATCTTTGCTTTATATTGCTTGTTTCAAAGGTGAGCTATTTCTCTTGTCTCATTTAGCATATCGAGTTCCTATTCTCCTTTCATCATTCTTTTGTAGCTCATATTTTTCCCTCTATTTAGAGCATTGTCCTAACTCCACTCCGAGCATGGTTTCACTCTCATATGTAAACATAAAAGGAGTTTTTGTTGTAGCTAAATGCATCGTTGCTTAGTACAACCATAGAACACTTGGTAATTCCTCAAACCATCTTCCTTTGCCTTTGTCCAACCCTTTATGCAACACATCAAGGATGATCCTATTTGCCAACTTAACTTGCCTGTTCAACTTAGGGTGTTCAGCAAAAGTAAACTTTTGCTTGATCCCTAATCTTCATTATGAGATGTATGAGATTTGTATTTTCATAATAGGCATATAAATATGGATATAACCTAGGTAGAACTCTTGGAAATCAACATTGGTGGACTATTTTTCATTATCAAATATAAGTACTATGCGACGACTGTATCTAAGAGAAGCCGTTAGTACTTTTCTTTGATCAAGTTTCATATTTTTAAAAGTTATACCTACAAATGACATTTTACCGTAGGAACTTTTACACATTATTTGAGGGTATGGTTGTGAGGGGCTTTGCCTCTGTTCATTTGGAAAAGTAATCTATTGCCACCACCACATACTTTAATTGACCAAGAACAACCATGAAAGGTCCTAGCAAGTCCACGCCCCATTTATTGAATGACCAAGAAGTGAAGGCAAACATTTGTTAGACTATCGGCTACCTTTGCACTAGCATTTATCATAGTTTCATACAAGTTCTAGAGTATCTTTCTTCATTTTTTTCCAAAAAATACCCTAATTGAATGGCACTTAGCATGACCACTACTTCTACCATATAAGATCCATAAATGCTCTTGTGAATCTCCCTTAGAACAAATTCACTTCGCTTGGATGGAGGCATCATAGTGATGGAAGTGAGAAACCTTTTTATACAATTGCCCACCTTTTACAAAAAAGTGTGTTGCTCTACATTCAACCTTTTTAGCTTCTTTCTTATCTTTCAGTAATTGCCTTTCCTCAAAGAATATCCTAATCAAGGTTAACCATGATTACTCTTGTTTTGCACATATCACTTTATCTGTGCAAGGGGCTTGCAATGCTTCTTAAATTACCATTCTATTGTTCATTGTTGCTTTGGCACTAGCTAACTTGACTAATGCATTTGCCCATTCATTTTCCACCTTTATTATTCTTGTCAGCTCAACATGGAAATCTCCTAGTAGGCTTTTAGCTATGCTAGCATACTTTGCTAGTGTCGGCTCCTTTTCTTTATAGTCTCTACTAACTTGAGCAATTACCAGTTGAGAATCACTTAGGACCTTTTGGGATATCCCACCAAACCAGGCTCCTTTACTATTGATAAGTCAACCATAAAATCTACTAGTACTTAAGCCTTTTTCCTAGCTTCATAGGTGAGTTGATATTCAAACAATTCCATTGCCTAGGCAACTAACCGTCCAACCAACTCAAGTATTTGCGATACTTTTCAAATTGGGATGTCTATTTAAACAATAATCTAATGGCATTGGAAATAGGTTTTCAACTTCTTGGATACTATTAGCCAGGCAAATGCCAATATTTCTATCTTCTAGTGCCTTACCTTCCTACCATGCACCGTGTAATTTGTGAAGTATACTGGCTTTGTTCCTCTTCGATCTCCTAAATAAGTATTGAGCTTATTGCCTCTACAATGGCTACTAAATATATGTATAGCATTTTCCCCGATTTCAACTGAGCAAGTATGATGGCATGGCTAGAAACTTTTTTAAATGTTGGAAAGCATATTCACAATGATTAGTACATTCAAAATTTTAACATTTTTAAGCAACTTAAAGAAAGGAGTATGTTTATCAACTGATCTAGACATAAACCATGTAAGGGTCATGACCTTCTCATTAAGCATCTACACTTCCCTTAAAGCTTTTAGGTTTCGCATATTGATTATAGCTTGACACTTGGAGGGATTGGCCTCAATGCCTCGTTTAATAATCATAAACCCCAAGAACTTTCCATCTTTCACCTCAAATGCACATTTTTTCGGATCCAACCTCATTTGAAACATCTTTAAGGTTTAGAAAGTTTCCTCGAGATCTTGCCAATGCTGCTCTAAACTTCTTGATTTGATTATCATGTTATCCACATACACTTCCATGTTTCTACCTATTTACTTGACAAAAATATTGTTCAGCATTCATTGATACGTAGCCCATGTGTAAGGGCATAACCTTATAACCAAAAGTCCCTTTGTAGGTAGTGAATGCAATTTCACTCTCATCATCTCGATGGATCTTTAATTGGTTGTACCCCACAAATACATCTCCGAAGGTCAGGACCTTAAAGACCATAAGTCTATCCATCAACTTATTGATATTCTAGAGTAGGTATGAATCTTTCAAATATACTTTATTAAGATCTATGAAATTTATGCACATCCTCCACCCCTTGTGGCTCTCTTTACCAAAACTACATTTGCTAACCAGATTGTGTGTGAGATCTCCTTGATAAACCCTACATTCAACAATTTATCTACTTCCTCCTTTATCATCTTTTGCTACTTGGGACCATGGTTTCCTTTTTTTTTTGCTAAATGGACTTAACACTAGCATTGATCAATAGTTTATGACAGGCTACCTCTAGGTTGATCCCTGGCATATCAACATGTGTCCATGCAAACACCTCATAATAATTTTGCAAGAGTTCTATTAGTCAACCTTGGTCTTCCTTTTTCATGTTTACCTCAACCTTGAGCATCCTCTCATCATTGTCCCAAAAAATTTGCACTTCCTTTACCTTTAAACTTGACTCTAGCTAGCTAGGATTATCCTACCAAACATCAAGTGATGTAGCACTATTATCCAACATTCACCATTTTTTCACTAATAGGGACTAGTTTTGCTTTCCTAGTGCCACCTGTAATTTTGGCCATACTCACTGTATAACATTTTTTAGTAACCTAGTGATCAACTTGTTCCTCCCTAATTCCTTTTTCTGTAGAGAAGTTCATTAGCAAGTGGGGGTAGAGAAAATAGCCCCAACCTAATTCAAAAATGGTCACCCTAAAATAGTATTATCCACCACAATCTTCTTCACATGCTCACTCTAATACTTTACAGCTTCATATTAGCCCCTTCCACTAACCTAGCCTCGGGCACTAATGAATTCTTCACCATCCCATCTTGTGGCATCAGACCTTTTACCATCTCAACAATAGGTAGTTGATAATGAAAGAGCCCAACAACCATTGGTAAATTGTCCCCCACCCAGAAACCACTGGAGAGTCATGGTTACAGATAAGTGTGTCATTGATGGATAGTATTTATTATATCTAATTATACTAATTAAACATTTGTTTTCAAAATAAATCCTAAAGGATGTCAAAAAATGGTAGATGTGAAGATAATTGATGTTTAGGAATTATAAAACCAAAAGATAGTCATCCCCTTTGATGACTATGGTGTGCAAACAGGAGATGCTACTAGCATATATGGGCAGATTCTGGGATGGTTGGCTTCGGAGCCTATTAACCTTCCAATCACTTATGCTAATTGGAGGAATGTGCCTAAGGCTTGGAAGAATGAAATATTTGATAAAGAAATCATGATAGTAAAAAAATTGTGTATTTTATTTTGTATTTGGCACCATACTCATTATATTAACTAACAAAAGTTGTTTTATTTATTATTTGAAGTCGAGATTTCACTTTGACATGCCAAATCCGGTTGAAAGAATTTAGACTCTTAAAAACCTGAGTAGAAAGTAAAGAGACTTCAAGGGCAAGATCTAGGATGAGTTCAATGATTCATCTTTGAATTTGGAGGAATGTATGAAAAGGTCCTAGATGGGGCTTCTCAGGATCAATGGAAGATGCTTGTTAACAAGAATAATGAGAAAAAGTATAAGGTAATGTCTAATGTAAGTACAACATTTAATCAAACTATATTTGCAAATATCGATAGTGAAAATTCCTTCTATTATAGGATATGTGTAGGAAAAATGCATCAAATCACTAGAAGCAATTGGTTCCACACACAGCTGGCTCTAAAAGATTTACCAGAAAAATAGCTAAATTGGTTTTCTTCCACACCTTTTTATTTAAGTACTAACATATTATCTAAGTTGAGATACACTAACTAACTTGATACATATTCTTATGTAGACTGAAGAGCTAGGTCATCTAGTGGGAAGAACAAATCTATGGTTTCCTATTCATAAGAAACCAGATGGCACTTATGTTAATAAAGTAGCCAAAGACACAGGGGTTAGCTTTTGCTTCATGTTTTATGTTATAGGATTAGACATTCATAGATGTCTTAATGAAATGGATATTCTACTTTTGTAGGAGCAAATTAAGGAGATATTATCCCAAGACCCTTCTTTGCAATCTTAGGTCATGTCATAGGATGATGCCATGGCAATTGTATTTAGAAGAGAGCACTCTGGACAAGTTCAAGGTTAGGGCTTCGGACCATCCCCTTCAAATGTGTTTGGTAAAGCTTCTCGGCAATTTAATGTTATGAGATTCTATTGCCCTAATTCTAGTGAGCAGATACAAGTGAGAGTCCAAAGTTTAGAGGTAGAGTTAACTTCTGAACGTGAAAGGCAATTGGCTATGGAGGTAGTAATAGTATTAGTTTTTCAAAAAATGTTTAGGACAGTTCTTGAAGAAATTGCTAATTTGATAGTCCACCTTCCATCGATAAATTTCTTTTTTTCTCTTTACTTGTTGATGATGAATTGGCTATGTGTGTTGATTATTGGTGATGGTAACTATGTCTGTTGTTGCTGTATTTGCTACATATAAATCATAAGTGAAAGCTACCTTCTAGGAATTGGATATTCTACCTTGGTAGCAACAATGTGCTTTACATTAATTTTTTGCCTTGCTAGCTGAATGTGCTTTGCAACAAATATGCAACTTTGCTTGGGTTATGATTATTTGCTATTATTTTTGAAGTCAATAGTAATTTGGATGTGTTGGAAATTATAAATTTGAAGTAATTAGTACTTAACATTTCTCTTTGTTTTAAAGTAATGAGATTAATTTTACTTAAATTATGTCATATGTGAAGTTATGAAAAAGGTTGTGTTTGGTAGGAAGTGCAAGTAGAGTGTTTCTTATAGGAAAATGAATGAATAGAAGAGAGACATATTTGCATAATGAACTAAGCTGAATATGAAAAGCAGCTTCTAACCAGAAAGAAAGTGCCATGAACCATGTGAGTTTTGGCTGCATCCACAACCGTTGATGCCATATGAATGTGATGGCTATAGAATTCCTCTCCTTTGTAAAGACCAGTTGTCAATGCACCCCAACACATAAAATTGCACCCAATTTCTTAACTTTTCTTGCCGTAAGTGAAACTCTAGTTTCTCCATTTTGTAATATTTCATTGACATATGCTATTCAATTAAACTATGCTATATCACTATGGATGAAAAACATGTTTAATAGAACTTAGTCTATCTATAATTTAGATTTCTTGCCTGCATATGATGGAGAGAATGTAGGTGAATATGGGAATCATGTTTAGAAAGCTGACAAATTAAGTAGCCAAGGTGTATCATAGACCATAGTAGAATAATCTCATAGCCAATATTATCCTATAATTTTGAGCCATAATAATGTTAAGGAATCAAAAAAGTAGGATAGCATCAAATCCGTGTAAAATAAATAAAAAAAGCAGATTTGTCTATTAAACATCTAAATAAAAATTGTCAAATATTTTCTGTAAAAGTGCAAAGACATAACTTTTTTTATTTTTCCATACATTGATTACATATGAATCATTTTTCAAGGGTAGTATAATAATTTGCTCTAATTTTTTTTTTATAGCCACCAAATGCAGGAAGTGGACATGTTATAGATGCAAAGCCCTGTTCGTCTACTAGTCATGACTTGCCACCTTGACTTCTACCTTTTAATTGTTAAATTATGTATAAAGTTATTGAATTCTAATGTTAGACAAACATAAGTTTAAATATTTATTATTAATGTGAAATTTGTATTTAGTTTCATTTATTTAAAATGTATGCATTTATTGTAAATGATTTTTGTAGAAGATTAATAGATATGTGAAAAATTAAGATAGGGATTTTAAAAAATTTCCAGAAGAACAACCACTAAATGCAGAATAAATTGTCACAAAAAAAAACTATTTAAAAAAAATTGAAAAAATTTGCCACTAAATACAAAGAAAATTGCCACTATGTTTACTTTTCCGGCAATTTTTTATGAAGAGAAAGCCGTTACTATGTACAACATTTCTGGTGGTTATAGAAACTGCCACTAAATGCAGAAATAACCACAGCTAATACTTCCCAACCCATGTATTTATGATAGTTTCAAAAGCTACTGCAAAGGGCATTAGCAATGATTTTAATACACAAAAAATTGCTGATAAATACACAAGAAAATCGCTACTAAATGTAAATTTTTTTGTAGTGAAACTATCACAAGCAAGGCCAAGTCACACATTTCGTGGATGTAAAGATAATTTTAGGTTTGATGAATCAAACATCTTCCATGATTCAGAATCCTTTAGATGTCTCATTAAACCGTCATTATTACTCTCTGCAGCATGCTACTTCATGTGCTCTATAGTTTTAGATGACATGAATAATTTTTGTAAATGTGGCTTAAGTGGAAAGTAACATATTAATTATGTAGGAGTTTTCTTTGCCTTCTTTTTACTCTCAGGTGCATTCTTTCCGTTATTGCTATCCTTTGGTTTCCATCTGAAGGTATAACATCTCTTGTACTCTTGTCTATCTATATCCTCTTTCTAATAAAGCTTGCAATCATTTGGACATGCATGTATCTTTGTGTAGCTGAGTCTGAACTTGTTAATGATTTTTTGAGCCTTATAGAAAGATTCAGGGATCTTTGTTTGAGTAGATGCATCATGTAGCAACTTTAATATCATAGACATCACTTTATTAGTAATCTCACACAACCACTTGATACATTAGAGTTTGGCTATAAAAGAAAGTTTTGAATACTTAGAGCACAACTAACTCACAAAAATTCCTTAGTATGTTTACTTTGACTCGCATTTAGATTTAACTCCTTATCATTAGCAATTGTTTCTGGTGGTGTTTTAGGTTCATGCAAGTTATGTTTAGAGATCCCACATGTATCATTAATCGTCCATTAAGGTGTTTACAATACTTCATTCCCTCATGCCAAATCGATTTTGTGTATCCAGCTAGAAATCATTTTAGTATCAAGTGTTAATATACCATATTCCTAGTCAACCATTGGCAAAATCTACAATCAAGACATGGATATTTTATTTTTCCTTTAATAAATCAATTTAAAAGTGCAAAATCCAAAAAAAAACCTCTAAACCCTTCACATATTTAGATGTGTTCCGAAGCAAAGTAATCCAAGATTTGTCCATTATCATGGCCAACACACTACCTATCCAAGAATGAAAATTATACAAGGTTTACATATTTTTTATTTTGGATTGATGAAAACACAAATAGCTTTCTTTCAAGGAGATTAAAAGGAAAGGGTGAATAGTCATGAAAACAACAAAGGAGATGTGTCAAATCTGTTTAATTTTAATTGTCAATAGATTTTGTTTCCCAGCTCTCAAGCCTACACACTACAAAAAATTTATTCTATTTGCAACGGTCTTATTATTAATATTGTGAAGGTTTTGACCCCTACAAATATTATTATGGTGGTTTAGCCAGCCGGCACAGAAGTGGTCACTGCAGCATATTTTTGTAACGGTTCTAGTTGACCACTGGCATAACCATAGTAAACTTAAAATTTTGTGATTGTTCTCAGTTTCATTTTGCTAGGGTTTTAACCATCGATAAAATATTTAAGAGTTCTCAATTTCATCTTAGCAAGGTTTTAACCATCGCTAAAATATTTAAAAATTTTGAATTTTAATTTAGCAAAGGTTATAATCATCACTATAATATTTGAAAATTTTGAATCTTAATTTAATAGGGGTTTTATTTGTCACTAATGTATTAAAAGTTTTAATTTTTTGACTTAGTTGGGGCTTTAGCCATCAAAAAATATTACTATTTTAAAAAATTTTACTATTAAATTTATAAGGGTTTTAAGCATTGCAAAACTATGTATTTTTTGCTTTAATTTTTATTCCTAGTATTTATTTTCATTTTTAATTTAATTCTTTTTCCCTACTTTCAATGATAAAAATTTCAAAATAAAATATAATTCAAAATCAAAAAATCATATAATTAAGGAGACAAGAATCCAAGATCATTCAATTTTAATGACATAAGTTGTAATCCATATGCAAGTACTATCATGTGCATTCACAAAATAGAATGACAAATTAAGGTGGTCATCAAAATCAACGCCTATTCCCATTTGTCATTTGCCATGTGCAAAATAGAACAAAGTTCCCAACAATGCTAGATATTGTCTGAATTAATTATATCATCAAAGTCATCACTTAAAGTGCTTGCAAAATCCTTGTTGTGGGCAGTAGCACTAGATGAGTCTTGATTATATTCACTTGCCTCGTCACTTAGCTGAAAATAATAAACACAAACTCAATTAGTCACTTGATTGAAAATCAACACACACACGACTTAAGGAAGAAAGTACTATACTCAATTTATTCATTTGCCATAATATCCTATTCAAACAAACTAAGCTTTCTCATATAAAAAATAGCTAGAACAAAGAAAGTACTACACTTAATTTATTCATTTGCCATAATATCCTATTCCAACAAACTAAGCTTTCCCATATAAAAAAATCAATTGTCATTTGCCATAATATCCTATTCAGAGGTAGGGCCCGCTACAATAGATGTAGAAAGTTGATTATTTATAAGATAACTCATTCAAAGAATTTGGGTTTCAAATTTTCATATGTTTTCAAGCAATTATCACTTATAATAAAATGACTGTACATAACATCATGCATAATTATAGACTACACCAATTCCTTCTTTCAAAAATGTGGAAAAAAATTGACGTCAAACTCCATTTACCTGGGCAAAATTCTAGTTTAGGAATTAACATCACAGACAATATTGTCACCCAATTTTTAAGCCTAGGTGTTATAAACAAAGTTTGGCAAATGACGAGAAAGCTTAGTTTGTTTGAATAAATATAAGTAGCTTTTAAGTCTAAGAAGCATCAAAGAACAATCTAATGCTATGATTATTCCAAGTAAGTTTCACGTATTAAACAAACAGTAGTATACTAAGTCAATAAAAGCTATATACTAATCATGTTCAACTGCATTTCCAAACCACCAAAACAAAGAAATATATAATATATTGACAAATCCAAAGAATGAAATGTATAACTCATAAAAAATCTCATATACTAATGCTTTTTTGGATTTACAGACATACAATCAGAATTTCGTAATTCAAAATAGAGATCCTAAAAAACTAAAGTAATTGCAAAGTAAACTTTATAATTATGTTAAGAGTAGACTTCTGAGCCTAAGATATTGTATAAAGTTGTACTCTTATACTAACTACATTTTAATCATGTACTTCTAACAAAAGGAAGGAAAGACAAGAAATGCATAAAATAAAATAGTTTTACATGACTGTATAAAGTTGTATATACTTTTATTCAAGTTAGGTACACTGAGCTGAGAATGGAAAATTAGCAACAATTGAGCATATTTAAATAAGTCATTTTCTTCTTGAACCATAAACCTAATACAACAATTTTCCTTACTTCAGCACTTTTAATACTATTGATACCTAGAACTGGTGCCATTAAGTTAATGAGAAATCAAGAAACTATGTCAAAAGGAATCTTATGGTCAGGTATAAGTAAAAATTAAACAAGGTTGACTAAATATTCCTACTTTTCTTTCTATGTATGCCTTGTTTCAACCTTAATCAAATTAGAAAATTAAAAGACTTTGGAGTAGAATACAACAAACTGGCAACATTCTATCCAATTATTTCAAAGCACATGCATCACACTAGTAAATCTTAAAGCTGGCAATCTCCAAAAAGAAAACTTGACAAGATTATTTCTTGAATGAATTCACCACAACATTTCTAACCTTTGGCAGCACTTAACTCAACAACAGTCAAAAACTATTGCTTATAACTAGAATAGGCAATAGTTTTTTGTATTATTGCCTTTGATTATAATTTTAGGCAACAATTACTTAAAACTGTTGCCATAGATATAATAGACAATACTTTTTTAAGTGCTACAAAATTTTGAGTAATAGGCAACACTTAAATTGTGTTTCCAAATAAGTTTTTTTTACAAAAATTTTATAACATTTAATTTGATTACTTTTAATTTTATAACTTTTTCCTTTTTCCTTTGAGTAAAACACTTTTCCTATGCATTCCTATTCTTTCCTCCAATATTTTCCCCCTTTTCCCTCTCTGCTCTCCTGCCAACCATTACCATTACTTTTCCTAATTATGCTTCTACTTCTGCTTGTGATTCTATTGCTGATTCTTCTGCTACTACTTCTGCTTCTATTGCATCTGCTACTTATGGTGCTGCTCAATCCTTCTAGGAGAAATTTTGCTTCAACCTCTTCTGCTTGTGCTTTTGCTTTCCAAGTTCTCTAATATATCTTCAGTTAGCAATGCAACCGATGCTAAAAAATATTGGGGTAAGTATTTTATTTTGTGTTTGGTTAAATCTTCTACCTTGTTGACTTTATTTTGATGATAACTGAGAGAGTGCCGTTGGGCTTCCATGACTTTCAATGAAATTAGAACCAATGAAAACACAAATTGATGATATTTAATTTCATGAAATTAGATGAATTAGAGATAGACTTATTTATAAGCACAGAACTGGCCATAGATGAGGGTAGGGCAACATAGTTTCAGACTATGAATCGATTCACGAATTGATTCTCATTTGAATTTTCACTTAGAAATGCATAAATGAATAGATTACAGAATCAATTTGAGTAAGTTTCGTCATCATAAATTGATTCAGTATTTGATTCGTAGGAATATATGTTCAACTTTTCCAGACCTAAGGTTTAGAAACTTTATCGAATCGATTTGGTAATCGATTCATTTTTAACAAATTGGTTCTTGAATTGATTCATCTGAAGCTGTCTGCTAAAATTCCTCACCGAAGGTATAGAAACTTCTGTGAATTGATTATGTAATTGATTCTTGAATCTATTTGTTAGCAATTTTATTTTTTACAATTCAATGCATTTGATGATTTGATATGATTATTTTATCTTGTTACTAAATTTTATTTTCTCACTAGACTAAAGTATGTCACAATGGATTAGTTGGATTTGCCGAAGCATAGCAAAGAGTACATTGATGGTGTTGAATATTTCTTGTATTTTGTTTTCACTAAAGGAAAGCCAGAAGGAGGTGAGATTTCATGCCCTTGTGCTATTTGTGATAATGGCAAATGGAAAAAGAGAAATGTAGTGTATAGTCATTTGATATGCCATGGATTTGTTAAGGGGTACAAAGAATGGTATAATCATTGAGAGGGTGTGACTTTAATACAACTTGATGGTGACATGCATGATGAAGATGACTATTATGATGACATTATTGGACTGCTAAATGCTATATTTAGAGATGTGGCACAAGCAGGAGGAGTTTATGAAGGCCTTAATGAAGATGTAAAGAAATTCTTTAACTTGGTTGAGGAGGCAAAACATGTATTATACCTGGGTTGTAAAAATTTCTTGCTATTGTTGTTTACTATTCGATTGTATTTGTTGAAGTGTCTCCATGGATGGAGCAATGCATCATTGATTGCACTCTTAGAGTTATTGAAAGAAGCTTTTCCTCATTTGAATATTCCTTTATCATTCAATAAAATAAAAGCTATGATTAAGGACTTGGGTTTTGACTACAAGAAGATTGATGCATGTCCCAATGATTGTATGTTATATTGGAGGGAGCATAAGAAGGATAACTCTTCTTATAAGTGTGGAGCTTTTCGATGGAATGATTATCCTTAAGAGAATTGTGAGCTTAAGTCTTCCAAGAAAGTTCATAAGGTGTCTACCAAAACTTTGAGAGACTTTTTGTTGATTTCATGACTTCAAAGATTATTTATGTGTTCAAAGATAGCCAAGACATTGAGGTGGCCTGCTGATGGACAATCATGGAAAGACTTTGACAAAACTCATTTTGATTTTGTAGCAGATTACTGAAACATAAGACTGGGGTTGGCTACTGATGAGTTCAACCCATTTCAAACCATGAGTATATCTCATAATACATGGCCTATACTCTTGATGTCATATAATTTACCTCCTTGGATGTGCATGAAGCCTGAATATTGTATATTATCTTTATTAATC
>JANHAO010020379.1:0-12867 GCA_026873985.1 Saraca asoca | reverse complement strand
TAGTTATAAAGGTTGACGTTTATCCATACCTTTGACTAATCCGGATATGGGTAATGAAAGGATTCAATCATGCATTGAGATCATCTACAAATAAGCTTGTCATCATTAATGACTCCCATCAAAATTTGGGTAGCTATAATGGCTTGTTAGAGTCTGCTTATAGCTTAAAGTCCATAAATAATTCATTTGAAGAAATTAATTATTAATTAAAATTAATTAAATTAATTTTATATGCCTTTAAATGATTTGAAGGATATTTTAGATTTTTGCCAATATTTAGGAGGCCTATCGGGTCACACGTAGAACAAAAAACAAGTTATGGCCTTTAAAACCACAATTTGGATATATTAAATATCCAGAGACTAAACTGCAATTTGTTGAAATTGAAAGGACTAAAAATAGTTTTTTCAATGGGGCAAAACGACATGTCGTTTTGGCTGCTGGTTGCTGGCCAAACGACATGTCATTTGGGTTTGCCCATTTTCCCTGCTACGGTTGCGTTTTGACGCAGAGAGAAAAAGGGAAAATAGTGAAGTAGCCAGGCTCTGTTAGGGTTTCATGGTGGTCCAATTTCGATTTTTGAAACCAAAATTTGATTCTCTTCTCCAGCTAGCACTTGGGTTAGGATCAGGACTTCCCAGATTAAGGCCATTTCGAATGTTTTTCGGCGTAAGCTAATTGGTGGAAGTAGGACGTTTGGATTGGATTTTGGTGGTGCAATTCCGAGCCAACACCTACAGCTGCGCTCAACCAAAGAGATTGGTTGAACCCTTAATTTAAATTTTGTGCTATTGATACACTAGAACCAATGAGATCTGAGGTAATTTTACTCGGTTTGTTTTCTGTAAATTTTTTAGTTTTGATTTCGTCACCGAGCAAAACTAACACAAGAATGTCGAGACATGAAGTGGTTGTGAAAGCCACAGATGGCACTAAATGAAACTCTCCTTACAAGAAAGGTTGACCAATGGAGTTGAAGATAGTCGCGAGATGATCTATGCATATAACAAAGTTGGTCATACACGATGGAAGTGGTCCGTCGAACACACTCCAATGATCAAGTCAATTTTTATGCAAAGTTTCAATAAATGTAGTCAAGAAATCAAGATAGCCCTAACGAGAATATATCTATTGATTTATATAAATGTCGAGCATGTTAATTGTTGTGCAATTAGACAAATGATGTATGATCACGTGTCTTAGGGCTACTGGTGACATAAACAAGATTCTCATTAGATGGTTGTTGTAATTGCATTATTTATGCATGCTTAAGTCACACCTTTTATCATATGTCAATCGATCAACTCAGGCATACAAGCCAATCGATCAGGTGTAACAAATTGATCCATTTGGTCCTAAGCTTTTGCTCTTGTCTTGCGATCATTTCTTCAATTTATGTTGATCAATTGACTTTGACCTATCATTTTGTGATTAGTGGTTATTTTGGATTATGTCAATTTTGTTAATGAAAATATTTTGAAATAAGTTAATACTTTAATATAGAAAGTATCAATTAAATTAATTAATTATATATTTCATTTCTAATAAAAATATTTTTAAATTGAAATTAAATTATTTAGTCTGCGAGACCATAAAATGAGCTTTGATTCCCTCGTTGCTTTAGCTGAACATGCCTTCATGTGTCTTAATTGGGATTCCAATATTTAATTCTTATTTGTCCTAACATTGGAGGGCAAATAGGTCCATGAATTATGAAGGGAATACTTATAATCAACATGGGCCCACTTCTGGCAGTGGGGTCCACAAAGACTCGATAGAAATTTGCTCTTTGAACGGAATGTTGATCGAAATGGGGTATTTGTAATTTTATTAGTAAAAATAAAAAATATAAGGTGAATTTTTAAATAAGTGGATCCAAATGTAATTAAACCTAATTTCAAAAGGGGTTGAAGTAATTTTTCCTTTATAAACTTTTTTTTTTAAATAGCATGCCAAGCACAATTAAATTTTTAAAACGAAGCTTTTATTATTATTTTTATCTTAAGTTTTATAATGTAAGTTTTCATTTTTATTTAAATTTTTACAAATTAAGAGATAATAAATTAAAAAATAACTCTTAATTAATTCTTTAAAATTAGTTCCAACCATTATTTTTTTATTTTTATTCTTTTTGCATATAACTTTTTTAAAATTGAGAAACAAAAAATTTAAAAATCAAATTTTAATTAATTTATTATAATCAAATTCCTATCTTACAAATATTGCACATATATTATTTTAATTAATACATAATAATTAATCAAAAGTAAACAAAAAATTGTCTCGTACAAGACTATTATTTTAATTAATACATAATAATTATTTAAAAGTAAACAAAAAATTGTCTTGTACAAGACAAATGCTAGTAAAAAAATGGTGGGAGAAATTGAAATAAATTTTCATTGATAAATTAGGCTTCTGACATTGAAGCATTTTAGTTGTTATAACTTATTATCGGTGGGTTGCGGTGGATTAAAGGAGTTCAAGCTCCTTGCAAAAAAGGAAGCTGAAAAATGGCAACGGGAGGAAAATGACAGATTTGGTATTGCAATAATACTTAGGAGTGGAAATTGAGCTGTGTAAATTACACACTCACTCAAATTACAAAAAGCAGAGCGTAATAATTTGAAATTTTCATTTGGTTACATCTGGCTAAGTGTCCTCCACGTAAAGCCAAGAAATAAATTACTGATTGATAGATTTATTTAATATCATCCAATATCTCATATTTAATTTAATTTGATTTTTTCCTAATTACCTTGCACCTAATTAACTTTTTCATAATTCTATGTTTATGTAATCCTTTGATTTACTAAAATATTTTTCTTAAAAAAAAGTAAGGATAATTGATATAACATGAACCATATACTGGTAATACAACAGTAAGGCAGTATCTTAAATAGCAAATAGCACAAAGTGATGATGATATATATCACACCATAAGAATGAAAATATCAAGTCAATAAACAATATAGAGTATGTCTCATTCATATCGAATGAATTTAAATTCTCTTTTGTAACAATTTGTTATCCTTAAACTTACAATGTTTACCCTTTTTTCTTTACTTCATCACTATCTCTCACTTACAGCTTTTAAAATCGAAACAAACAATCGGTCAAAGTTATTAATCACAATTATAATTAAATTAGTCAAAGTTAGTTTAAAAAGGAAAATGCATCGTTCACTTTCTCTTACACAAATCATGGTCTGATTTAAATTTAATTTATAAATTAAAATGATCAAAATAGAATATTTAATTTAAAAAATTAAATACAAGTATAGAGGACTAAAATTATAATTAAGTATTAAATAAATTATTAAGAGTAGCATTTGGGAGGTGTTTGATAGCTAGTTAGCTACCATAATTTAGATATATAATTTTATTTGGATAAATCACACTTAATTCTTTTTTGATTTAACCTAATTATATTGCATCATTCTATTTTCAAAAATACACACTCATCTCATTTAATTTTTCTACAAGAAAAGGTATAAATGCAAGTTTAAAATAGATGAATATGAAAATTACAGATATATTTATAAAAATAAAATGATATATGTATAATAAACTAAAAGGTAATTTGCCCTTTTATTTTATGTTCATTTGTTATAGACTAAAAGATAGTTTGGCCTTCTTATTTTATTTTTATTTTGAATGGGGGGGAGCGGTGTTGTTGGTTAGAGAAACTCGAGAGTTTGGTAATACCGTTGCCACTACCCAATCTACCAATTTTCTTTCCCAATAAATATACATATTAGCATAACATTGGGCCAAAAGAATTAACGTCCTTAATCAATAGTTCCCCTTCATATCCACCCCAAAGAAAGCACAGCAAAAATCTTCACAACGTGGAGTTAAAATTACCGTTGAGGCAAACCTAACCAAGAAAGTCTAAATATCATTACAACAAATTGTCAGGCAGGCAGCAGCAGACCTCAAACTTGTAGAGGTGAGCTGCGAAACCAAAAAGTTTAAATGAAGATTGAAATTCTCTCCATCTTTAACCTTATAAATCAGCTCCGGAATCTGAAGTAAAATCAGTATGAATATAATATAATCCTCTTGATTTTGAATTTAGACTTGAGTTTGAACCGCACTATTGTCATTGTACCAGGTGGCGCGAAAGACCCGTGTAACCAAATTTTCTATCTGCAAGAAACACAACCAGACAGCATTTTCCTTGATTAACTTAAGCAACTAAGGTGACACAAAATTTATTTTGAACTAATGCTGTTGCATCTCATATTCAGTGTGTGTGTGTGTGTAAATATTTTCTTATCGAAAAACCAAACAAACAGGACATTTTATATATCTAAGCGACTCAAATTCTGGTGAACCAAAAGGGGTAATGCAGGTATTAACAGTTGAGAGAGAGGCATACTTCTTGTTTTGTATGAAACATTTCTACACTTCAAGTACCCTTTTTATACTTTTAATGGTTGCATGAAATAGTGCCAGAAGTAATTTGACATGCAGCTTCTATTTTACACATTACAGTGAATTTAACGTGGCTATCCCGATGCTAAGTAAATCATGACAACATCATTCAAAATGACAAGTGAAAAACAGCTTGCACCAATCTAAACTCACCTTTGCCATTAGTTTACAGTGTGCGAGCTAAATATTGTTTCCTGTTCAATCTTCATGTCCATCTTCATCTTCTGAATCTGCATAAAGAAAAAGGAAAAAAAAATAGTGTAAAGAAGCTGTTTATGATCAGATAACCAGTTGAAGCTCCTATTAAAAAATGGACACTAGTCCTTTCAATTTGAAATGGCTATAGTTCATATTAAACCCTTCACTTCAACAAGTTACTTAGTGGGGGATATCTTAATTGACGTCAAGATTGAATAATCTGATGCTAAGACAAATGCATCAATATGATTATGTGACAAAGATGTCTTTTGTCTGTGTATTCACTACTTAAGTGAAGGGGGAAATGAACAAGTCTGTATCCTCATCCACTTGCAAAATCAACTCAACCTGCAGTTACCTTCAAGCTTGAGAACTGACACTTATTCACACCAGAACTTAAAAAAATTGTCCACTTCCATGCAGTTCAAGGAACAAGTTTCTCAAAAGTTTGCCCCATAAATTGAAAGTGAACATTAGGAAGCCATAATGTAACAATCTTTCAACCTACCAGATCGAACATCTTCACTGAGTTTGCCTCTTGCTTGGATTTGTTTAACAAGCATCCGAAATATCAGCACCCACCAATAAATGTGCAGAACAAGCAAGCAGAACAGAAGAGTATTGAAGACATAATAATATATTGGACCAACCATGGGGTGCTTTTCCTTGTCCAAGACGAGTAAAACTTCATAGCTGCCACAGAGAAGAAAGCAAATGACCAGAGGAATGAAATGATATCTAAGTTATGTAAAGTACAGCTCTAATACTTCTCTTCATATCAAATAACTAGAGTTTCAGCAATGGAATCACAATTTTGTTATTTTGAGCAGATAAGACAATGGCGCAAGATTAGGTTACCAAAATTTCTTAATTTTATTTTTATAGTTCTGCTCAGGCTGGGATAGTTTGAGGATTCCCTTGATAGAAGTTGAATATGCTTCTGGATAAAATTTCAATGTTAACCCACTGAAAACTTGGAAACCTAATAACTGGATGAATATATGACTGCATTTATCATTGATGCATGTTCGTAATTCATATGTCCAGTAACAAGCAGGATTGATTATAGATTGTAAAGTATAGACACATAGCATGACATAATAAGCGACATAAATAAGAGGTATTAATAGTGAATCTATAAAATATTATTAATGGTTTCCTAGGAAAAAAAATCTGCCCAAAATAGAATTATTCCATCTCAATGGGAGAGAGAACAATCAGATCTTTTAGGCTGGCCAGCTAGTCTACAAATAAATCATGATGATTGCCATTCAAATGTCAGATTTTCCCGGAACCAGTCCAGATAAGGATCTCCATGGCTAGTGCATAAGTTACGAAAGTCACAGAGATTGCATAATAAAACAGTTTAAATGTAATATAGCAAGGAAGGGTAGAGAGTGAATGATTGACGCAGCCTCCAGAGGGAAATAATATGTGAAGTAGCACAAAAATCTAAATCTTTCCATCTCTGTGACTGAATTAAAGTTTTCACCTGACAAAATTTAATATTTAAAAGAATATCATCAAATGCAAGCTTCAACTTGGAAAGATGGCCTAACCAGAAACTGTAACTGCTCCTCCACAAACGGACCAGGCTACAGAAAATTTGTTGTTTTCCTATAAATAATTTGTCAATAAATAGCTCCCTGAAGTAGTACAAAAATCTAAATCTTTTCATCCCTGTGACTAAATTAAAGTTTTCACCTGAACATTTTTAACATTTAACATAATATCATCAAATGCAAGCTTCAACATGGATAGATGGCCTAACCAGAAACTGTAACTGCTCAACGAAAGAATCAGGTTACAGAAAATTGTCGTTTTCCTATATGTAATTAGTCAATAAATAACTTCCTGGAAATCAAACATTAATCTCTAAATATTCACCAAATTCCACATATTTAATTATCATGATGAAGAATTAAGGGAAAAATACCAATCTTAATATAGCGTTAGGACTGGAATTAGTACGGCTACTATTTTGTTAAGAATGTGTGAAATAAAAAAGATCAAATTTTCCTCAAGATCATCGCATTTTAAATACCATTAACTAAAGAGCAAGCAACAGCCTTTCAGGTGTCATCAACCTTTATAGTATGAAGAATTGTCAGTTTCAATGGAAATATGTAGAGATATCATATTGTTTTTCATGTCGACTAGCAGCCAAACAATAAAGAAGGTAAGGACTAGAAAACATTGCAGGCAACAAAAACTTAAAAGGAAATAAATGTGGAATTAAACTAGTACAAACCTTGTGCTCCAAAGGATCCAGAATGGATAGTAAATCAGGCGCAATAAGATCCAAGACAGAACAAAAAGAATAAATGCGAAGCTAGCAAATCTTTCAGCACCACTGTATTTGGACA
The DNA here is from genome assembly GCA_026873985.1 of Saraca asoca. NCBI lineage: Eukaryota > Viridiplantae > Streptophyta > Magnoliopsida > Fabales > Fabaceae > Saraca > Saraca asoca. Next base: position 5,864 of record JANHAO010020379.1, on the reverse strand, counting down.
TTTTCCCAAGCTCTAGAAACACATCACTAGCATCATGAAGAGCTAAAACAACCGACCCAACACGAGCAAACCTGAATGAAGGAAACACCAGAGAAACATAATTCGGCATGAAACCCTAATTAAAATGAATATACTAAACAACAGGATCATTGCAGGTTTAGGTGTCATAATTTTCATATATGCAATAGGGATAGACACACTAACGAATTCAAAAAAGCACCCTCTCTCTTTATAACCACTGTGCAGTCAACACATAAAAGTATTTAATTTAAAGGTTTTGTAAATAAAACCAAAAATTGCAATGTTGAATGCTTAAATCACAAACAGTTTCTTAAAATAGTCGTTTCCCTTTAGTTTCCTATTAAGACACAACAAGCAAGAAAAAATATACTATGACAAAGCTCATTACAGATGAGAATAATACAAAAATGAAACTTAGTCTAATTGAATGGCAAGAGACAAATGAAAGTATTGTTTTCTTTACTAGCAAAATGAACGTCAAAGTCTTGATATATTTATCAAATTTGATGAGGAATTTAAAATGAAACAGATCCAAACAAATTAGAAAATTGTAAAATGATGATATGAATCATAACAGTTACGAAAAAAGGATCATAACAACTTAATAAGACAAACAAAGTTAATGCAAATCTATCTCACATTTCAAATTGAATGGCAAGAGACAAATGAAAGTATTGATTTCATTACCAGCAAAATGAAAGTCAAAGTCTAGAAAAATTTTAAAAATTTGATGAGGAATTTAAGATGAAACAGATTCATACAAATTAGACAATTGCAAAATGATCATACAAATCATAACAGTTACCAAAAAAGGATCATAACAACTTAATAAGACAAACAGAAGTTAATGAATATATACCTAAAAATGTAAGACAAAACAATGAGGATGACAGTTGCAACATGATGGCCCATTGACACCCCAAAATCAGAGCGCCTTGTTTCCCAAAATATTAAAGCAAATATGGAGTATGTATAAAATCCAGCAGCATACATGTAGAGTAACTTCAATTTCAACCTGAAATGTTCAATAGTTACTACTCCATTAATCAATACAAGAAACAAAAAGTGCAAATTATACTTACTAATTATAACAACATTTGGACTCATAAATAAAGAATCTTACTTTATCTTTTGATCTGGCCAGACCTGATCTCCTGGCCCCACCCAAAAATTCCTTGTAGTATGAAACCAAGGTTCATCATAAGTTACAGATAAACCAAGAATTTCTGCAGATAGAAAATAAAGACATTTCCATGCTGATTCCTTGAATTTCCTAATTCTCTTCTTTTTCTCATCTGTCCGAAAATCCACTGTCCCATGCCCCATTCCAAAAATCAGCCACTTGCCTACTTTCTGTAAACAGATTTTATTTCAGGTTGAGTAAATATAACCAAAAATTTGATAAGACTGATAAATTAGAGGACGACTATAGTCCACCAGTGGAAAGCATTTGGCAAAGTGTAAACATAGAATAAGACTTAATAATTGTTGAAAAACAGAACAAATGATTTCAGGGATAGACTGAATAAGCAGTAGAAAGAGTAACTGGCATTTGGCAAGATTAAGACACTGTGTCTTCTAGAGATCGACTGAACATATAATCCACCAGCGCATATAGCATTGACAAAGGTGGGTTTAACCCATTATTTCCAACACAAATGCCACAGCTGAACAAGTACACAATCAGAAATGCCATTGGCAGCGTATGAGGTAAATCTTCAGAAAGAGAGTATGAAGTACAGAATCTATAATGAGTAACCGGATTGCCAACAAAATTGGTTTAAATAAGAAAGAAGCATCCAGGTCCTACCCTATTCTTAGTTACAAAGCCAATTGCCCATCAGGATTAAAGTAGAATTCTACATTATCAATATCTACACAAAAAATTAATAGCAGTTTGGCATCAGAGATTATGGACAAGCAAAACCAAGATAAGGACGCATCTATATAATGTCTTATTTATAATTAGTTCCAATCACACAATAGTGAAGACCAGGCAGCAAAGAGTTGAGTCATAACTATTAAATCCATATTAGCATCCAGATGAGGTGATCAAGTAGTGGACTGCCAACATGGTAAAACTAGAAATAAAATATGCGTTACAACCAAAATGGCAAGCTACCCTATTGACAGAGGCTTGAGGGCACCATTTTGGTTACGTTAGAACTCTCTTCTTCGAAACGGTAAATGATCTAATCAGCCAACTGGGCAAACCCAGCAAGTGAAATATAAAAAACGTACAGAGCCGAAGAGAAATGTGACAAAGATGAATTAGAATACAAAATCAAAGTCAAAAGAAAGTTTGAATGGTGAAAATAGCACAAGACGTCATCTGTAAGGCAAAAGCCAATGCTCTTTAGAATTTGAAAGTAAATATATCCATGAAAATTGATACTCAATTATTAGGCAATCTTAAGCAGAAGAATACAAAACAGAAGCTGCAAAGTGAAATTTCAATCTACTAGAACAGAGGGTAGCAACTACTATTGCTTAATCAGTTCATCACCAATTAAAACACAGAAAACAAATGAAAATGTAAGGAATAAAAGCAAAATAATGGAGACCAAAGTCATGTAGAAATACAAAAAATAGAAGTTACCTCGAAAACGAATCTGTCAAGGAAAAACCGAACAGAGGGGAAGAAAAGGGCAAACAAAGGAAGAATGATGAAATCCTCATAAGCCGGGTATGATTCTTGATGCCAGTCAACGAACTTGATTAGCGAAATAAAACCCATCATCCCAGAATCCCAAAGTTGAAAACAATTTTCCCGGAAAACAAACAGCCAATCCAAACGAATCTGATACACTGTCAATCTGATAAGTGTTTATATAGTGGCAGCAGTGGATGTGAAACACTAGAGAATGAGAGTTTCGTGGAATCAGAACGAGGCGTGGATCAATTGATGATTGAGGATCGCTCGTTCAAAGCACATACAGGCAATCAAGTTTGGCGTATATTTTTGAATATGTTGATGTGACGAAATTACCCCTGAGATGACGGCAATTTAAAAGTATTGGGTGGGACCACAAAGGCAAATCGGTGAATAAATTTCACTTTTCCAGGGGCTTTTTAGGAGGCAAAAGGAGCAAGATTTATTAGATTAATAATAATATTTTAATAATAATATTGAGAGCATACAATTCTAAGATTCCTCATTGCAGTGAGTTCCTACGCCAGTTGGCAGCAAAGGTCATTTGGCTTAGCTGGATGCAAGGTAAAGAGAAGGTATTCTATTCCACGTTGATTACTTGTTGCTTCACAATCCGCTCACATACTTAAAAAAGGTTAATTTTAAACGTGTTGTTCACTTTCTTACTTCAAGTCAATCTTATCCTATATTCTTATAACAACTTAAAATCTTTTTTTATTGCATTAGTTACGTTAATCTGAAATATCGGGATTACGTATCTCTAAGGTCGTTATCAAATTTTCATTTTAATTGAATTGATCTAACTTTATTTTCATATTATCATCTTACTTATTATAATATTGTTGAAATCTATTTCAGAATTAAATTTTATATATTTTTAATGTACTTCAAATAAAAAAATTAATTTATAAATTATTATTTCTTATTATTATAATTTTTACTTGTAAATATTGGAGAGTGTTTACTGGTCGAAACTAGATAAATGTAAAGTCATTTCGTAAAATTGGATAAATACGATATAATTCTGTTTTTTTTTTTAACAAATGTCATATAATTTTATATTACAATTATTTTGAAATAGTGCAATTACGAGGAGTTTCATTATCTTTTACAGATTTTCTTTCCAATTGAGTTAATCTAATTTTACTATAATAGCATCATTTTATTTAATCTAGCATCATTGAAATATACTTTTAAATTGAATTTTCTATATTTTTAATATGTTTCAAACAAAAATATTGATTCATAAATCAATGAAAATAATTATTTTTAATTTTATTTGTAAATATAATTTTATTAAGAGAGAAATTAAAATTATTTTTATTAAAATGAATTTATTCAACCCTAGACAAAATAGTTTTAAACAAAAGTATCAAGGATATGCAGAATTAGATGAATATAAGCTGATTTTATAAAATTAGATAAATGTGATATAATTTTTTATAATAAATATAATATAATTTTATATTACAATTAGTTTATCTAAATTTTCATTAGAAACTAGTTTTCAATTGAATTTTATTTTATAAAATATGGTATATATAAATAAATTTTTAATGAACTTGTTACAGGGAAGGGAGAAAATAAAAAAAAAGGATTTTGATCAGATAAAAATATAATAAATGACGAAATTTTTTTATTTTCAAATTAATTAGTTTTCATTCAAAACTAAACTAGATAAAAATCAACTTTTCAATTTTAAAGTTTACTAAACACTTGTAAAAGTAAAAGGCAAAATTAACAATTTCTTTTATGAAATTATAAACTTGGTAAAATAATTATTATATTATAAAAATGATTATAATAATTTCTGAATCATATTTCATCTATATAATTTCTTTTCTTCTCTCAACAATATAATTAAAAGATAAACTTATATAGATGAATTATTATTTAAAAATTATTATAATTATTTTTATAATTTAACGATTATTTTATCAATATCTTACAATTTTATAGATATGTTAAAAAAGATGAGCTCTTTCGTACTAGATAGCCAGTTTTTGAAGTTTGACAAATGCACCCTTGATGTACAAATATTATTTCTATTCTCTAATATGTTATTTGGTTCATAAAAAGTTTTACAAGAAATATGATTTTTCAGGAAATAGAAGATGTTTGGATTATTTATCTAGTCACTAACTCAAAAAATAAGAAAAGTTGTACTTCACAAGAAATTCTATTAGTCACAACATGAAAAGTTTATCCAATCTTCTAAGTAAATTTTATTTCTTATACTTTTGATAAATAAAATATAAAATTATCCTTATAAAATTTAAATAATAATAAGAATATCTTTTCAAAAACTTACATAGTATCTTAATAAAAGATAATAACTTTTATATAAGATATTTTAATTATTTTGATAATATTTCCTAAAAAATATATAATTAAATTAAATACCATATGAAAAATTATTTTTCAAGAAGTTCTATTTATTTAATATCAACCAAATAATTTTCAATACTTTTCAAGAAGTTTACACAGGAATTGATTACTTAAGAAGTTTAACTTCTCACAAAAAAAAATTGTTTTTTTTTTTTTTTTGCATGAAACAAACATCTCGTAATTAAGAGTAGTATAAGAAAGGACCCGTAGGTCAAAACATGACCCACATAATTTACCATACATTTCTTTATGCTATTGAGGCATTGAGCACTTTCTGATAAATTGCCCTTACTTTGCTGTTATTTAAATATGAGAAATCAATTCTAATAATAATACATGTTTTTATTCTCATTTAATAAAAAAATATAATTATAATTTTTAATATGTTAAAAATCAAAAAGTATAATTTCTAATATATATAAATTTAGAAAAATTGATATATAAATAATAAAATTGATAATTATCTTTTTTCTATTAGGTAGGAATAAGGATATTTATTACGCTAAAGTATACAATTATTTCTTTTTTAAAAGATATAATAACCATGTATGAGCTAAGTAAGGACGGACCTACATTGGGCCCAGTGGGGGCTTCATCCCCCACTCAAATTTTTTTTAAAAAAAAATTGATAGAAGGACTAATTTGAAAATTCAGTAGGATTAATGGACTTTTGTGTAAATATGCCCAAATTTCAAGAGGTAAATTAAAAATTCTCTATTTTTTTATAAATTAAATTTCCCCCCGCAAGCTGGCCAGCATTTCTTTGACTCTTCAGTCTTCCCCATTTCAGATTTTTGATCTG
>JANHAO010020378.1:0-12882 GCA_026873985.1 Saraca asoca | reverse complement strand
CTATACAAGATTTCTAAATCCCTAGAAATCTCAAAATAAAAAGATCAGTAAAGAAAGGAATAGAAAATACAATACCAATGTTTGATATGATAATCTCAAACAAACTACAATAAGCTGTAGATGATCTTTGGTCTAATGATCTTGAAGAATCTTTAAGAACTTGATGAAGTAGAGAGAAAATCATGTTAAGCTTTTTCTCAGATGATTTTGCAATTGATTCTCATGAAATAAACTATGTGAAAAAGAATTTATATAAGTAGAAGATTAGGTTTTTATAACTACTATAACCATCTGTACCAGAAAAATAGATTTTCAGTTGTTACATCGAAGTGACATCAATTACAGTCTGTTATACAACTAATGCATCAGTGTGGAATCGATGTATAGTCTGTTAAATATAGTCAGTACATCGATTATAGCATCAAAGTAGATAATTTTTCAAACCTTTAGTAAACAAGTTTATATTGTATGCATTGATGTGACTTCAATTTAGGTATGAAAACTTTTTATAAATTCTTTAACACATCTAAGTATGACATAGAAAATAGTTTTATAAAGTCTTATTTTTCTTCAAATGATTTTTCTACTTCATTTGTTTTGGTTAAAAAGATTTGGATCAAGGATCAATTGAGTTTATTTACAAGAAATCCTAAAAATAAAAAATAAATCCTAAGAAACCAATATTGATTCTCTTGCATCATGGTTGTAAATCTTTGAAAGACCTAAAAAAAAGAATCAATAAAAAGTAATAATATCATATCATCTAATAATGAATAAAATTTGTTTTCCAACATATCAAATGGAAATAGCTAAAATTTGTTTTTCAACATCAAAACTGAGAAGTGCAAATGACTCAAACTTACAAAGTCTAGCAGACAAGTTCAAGCCGTAAAACTTGTCCAATCGGTATGTGGCCCCTAGGTGGCCAGGTTAGACCAAGTTGGCTAGCTCAAACAAATTCGACGAGAATTGGCCTACCCCTCGTGCTCACGGGAAGTGGCCTGGCATCCCCTTATGCTTAAAGCGGTGAAACGGTGGCTGCGCTTGATTCGAGACTTGATTTTTTTCTTGTGGCAAGGAAAATGGTGACCACACCCATTTGGTGTCATGCATTCTTTCCCCTAGTCCACACCAGGTTCGCTTCCACAGAAGCCTAGGCCAGACGATTCAGCAGGGTTGGGCCATGAAACCAGTCCGATTAGCACCACACTGTTCATCTTCTAACTTCTGCACTAAGTAGAAGATAAGGCTTTTTCTTGAACACCTTTCTCACCTAAATATCACATACAAATACAAAATATAATATAGAATATGTCACTTTAGATATCTTCCTTACACAATATACATATACTTTATATACCACTTCCTTTTTTAATTCCTTGTATGGGATCCCATATATATATTGAGAGAGTACAAAACACTTAACCATTACTAGTATTGTCAAATGGATAGACCAAGGTGAATTGGACAAAATTTGTGTGAACTATGGACTAGACTAGTTTGCGGGTTGGTTTGCATATTTTTTCTTTTTTTTTTTTATGGTTGGGCTAGTGGGCTTAATCCTAGTTTAATGGCTTTTATAAATAGAATTAAGGGGAAAGAGTTTAACAGTATCTAGTAAGCAACCTAAAAGTAAGATAGGCCATAACACAATACTCAATAAGAAGAAGTATTGACCTTTAATATCATCCCTTCCTTATACAGGAACACTTTTCCTCTTCAAGAACTTCATTAATATAGTATTTCCCATCCCTTTCTTTAAAGAAATAGGGTTAGTCCCAAATGTAACTGCCAAGTGTCTAGATCTAATCATGGCTTTGGCCAAAATAATTGCATTGCTAATACCAACATTAGTTAAATCATTTGTTTTACTTGTCACCTACAAGAAAGGATAATCAACAACAATTAATTCTTTGTTTTTTTCATCTCAAATTTCATTAGTATAGATTGAGGCAAAACCTACAACATGTGAATATTCTCTTGAAGTAGTTAGGCACTTGCATTCTTAATCACATCGAAAAGCTCTAGATTAAGAAATTGTCACACTGTCATTAATTACTTTAAGATTTTCAAATTCAGAAAGAATAACATTATGCCATGCATGGTTATCAACTAACTAAATAAAAATATGAAATTTCCTCACAATCTTTTTCCAAAATCTATTTGGCATTTTTAGTAAGCTTATGACTTATCATTGTTAGTGATGAAAGGCACGGTGGCTGGGTGTAGTGAGCTGGCGATGATAAGATAAAGTCCTTTCCCACTCTCCCCATGGCATTTTGGCACTTTTGTGTCATTGTCAATCTTAAATAGTGAAATTGCAATGAAGCTTAGCCAAGGGAAAGCCCTCTGTTTGTCTGATCTTTTCTTTCTTTTGGATTTGGCAAAATTTTCATGTTTGAAAACTTATTTCATTTTTTTTTGGATTTTTCCACTACAACATTGGGTTAGGTTTGTATTAGGAAGGCCTTTTTTTTTTTTGAGTTTGTCTTTAGGTTTCTAAATGGGCTTACCCTAAGCAATTAAATATATATATAGGAGTGGTCCGGGGGTTAGTCCATATCTATCGGGCCAATATGTCTAAACTGTGATTTGTAACGACCTGGCCTGTATAGGCCTACGATCAAAAGGGGCTATTTTTCTCTTTGTCCAATCTGCACCTAATTGTTCGATCCATGGGCCAGGCCTATTTGACAATGCTAACTGTTACTCCTTATTAAAATAGAATAAAAACATTTTAGGTTGCAAAACAATTTGTCCATTATTATATTTTATAACATATTGCAGTTAAAAACCTTTATAATCATTGGTCATTGATTCATGAGCATTATTGCCATTATATCATATACTAGTAAGCCAAAATGGTAAAATATAATTAATAAAATATTTATTTTTATTAAAATACTCCAAACAATCCCCCACTTATTTTTTTATAAAAGTAAATATACATATAATTGTATAGTAGCACACATACTTTAGGTTAAGATAGATCGTTATGCATAATAGAGTTCATATTATTTTGAACCATTACTTGACAAAAGAAAGATATATTGATCTAGAGCTAATAATAGTCTTTTGCCTTGAACTATTAAATTGTTGCAATGACAATGCTTTACTTGATAGAATATAGATATACTAAAATTAGAGGAATCAAGATATAAACCTTGCGCATGGCAATCTGGGTGCAAATTAAGGCCCTTAAGCCCACATTATTATGCTCTTGTGCGAATCCTGGTTTCATGAGTGCTTTAAAGAATTAACCCTTATTCTCTTGGAAGCAACCTCACTTCATACTTACATAAGTGAATTCCATCAAGGGTGCTCTTACAGTTAGATAGAACCCCACTCTTATATAGCTATAAAATTTATTAAGAGTTTATCAAGCTTTCTCATCATTGCAAGATAGATGCATCTACATCATAAGGATGGGCTTTGAATGAAATCACTCTGTTTAATGCATCTTACATTAAACCATTCTATGATTCAGTCTTCCCATTAATCCAAGTTCTTATGATCTCTAATTACATAGTTGGGTGTCCTCATAGGCAATTTATATTATTTAGGCTTTCACCTTATCCCTCTCAATGTACATCAATTGATTATAGTTTTAGGCCTTTATACACAAAGGATCCAAGTATCAGTAGTAAATCACAATAGGTGGTGTTTATTTTTCATGCATGACTTTTTTGTGCTACTAGTTTTTTTATCTCATCAACTCAATTATTCCTTTATGAATAATTTTCACAATTGGTGGAATACTTAATAATTTCACATAGATAAATTTATAATTATCCACCATAGCCAATGAAATAGAAACACCTTCATTTTAAGAACTTGCTAAATCATTGTATATGATCCAAAAAATAAGTCAACACCATTGCACCCTTTTTTTTGTACAATACGAATGTCTATTAAAATTTATAATCAACATCTTTTCATCTCTACATAAATGAGATCTCCTTTTTCTTTTTTTCTTTTTTCTAATTCTTGGTCACATATGCACAAAACATATTATAATTCCAAAAAATGATATATACAATTTATGCTATTTGAAATAGCAAAGTTAAAAATATACCACCCGATAGAAATATTATAGTTTAAGTGAACTAATTTGGATATCCAAAATCTCTTTTTTTTTAACCACCACTATGGGAATACTTATTTCTCATAAGAATTTCTCAAATTCTCAGTTTCCACAAAAATCTTTATTGTATTTGTCAAATTCCAAAATCTATGGGTATAATTGACATGAACTAACAAGTGGTAACTCACAAACCAACAATTCCTTTCTAAAAATATTTTTATTCTTAAAATCATGAAAATTATCCAAAAAATATGACTTTGATCCCTTTTTATTTAAAACCCATGTTATGCAAGATTTTCTTAAAATCATTTTTAAATAAATAATTTCTAAATCTTCTAGAATAAATAAATCAATTTTTGACAAGCATAATCCATAAATCACTATCCATTATATGGTTGGACGGATACTAACTACTAAAAATATATCAAGGAATCCATGTACTTAATTTCAAATACATGCAAGCTTTGAAGTATCTCCTCATTGAGATAACTTCTATAATTCATTAACATAAAAAATATTAGTGATTGGGGTGAGCACAAATAGAGTACTCAGTGACCGTATAAAGCTAAACCATCTTAGGTTGAAAACATTTTAGTTATACACATAAATGTAATCAATATAACATAATATATAGTTATATGTAAATATAATCCATAAGCACATTCACCTCCAATATTTCCTTTTTACTGATTTACTTGTCCTTACTTACTATTCTTATTCATATTGGTACTATTGTCTATCATAATCAAAGTCTTATCTATAGACTTGTCTTACAAAGGTTCTTTCAACCTTTTAACCTAGTAAGACATGCAAACAAATTATATTAACATTTGGTGTGTCTTGGAAGAGCGATTTCTGCTAAATATTATGTCTCTCAGGACATTTAATAAGTTTATTTAATTTCCTTGAATTTTGTGCCCTTCTAAATCTGTAACATCTCAAAATTTTGTTAGGTACAAAAAGTATTTTTAGCATTATGATAGAAATATTGGCAATGTCTTGCATGACCATAATACACAAGGATTCCTCCATTAGTATTCTTAGAGTTCATATTAGTGACACTAATTCTCTAAAGGAGTTAATTTAGAAGGTAGAATTGACCCCAATTATATAGTTTAAAGAAATACATAAAATAAGAATTAGGCCTTAAAGAAGTTGAGCCACTTTTTCGTAACCAAAAAAAAAGGGGGAGAGAGGATGAATAGGTTAGGGGAAGGTTCATACAACACCCCTATGAGGAAGGCATGTTCTAGACCTCAAAGAAGGACTACCCTACTTGATCCACTAAAGCCAATTTTAAAAGAGTTGGAGTAGATAAGATTTAAGAAAAAAGCTCAATGAGAGCCCATTAGAATAATTACTTAGCCTAAAACCCTACTAACCAATGAGAGGCTATTGCTTATTTAGGTAAAAGAAGATAGACATATTAGGTAATCATTAGACTTCTTTTATTAATTGAAAAGCTCAAGTATCATTCTTTAGGATGAAATGTGGTAGTCCAAATCCCATAATTTTCTTTCCTTATATATATATATATGTATATGAATGCTAGAGACAATTTAAATACTTTTGTTTAAATAAGAATGGAACTTTGAATCTTACTAAGTAACTGCGGTCTTTGTACACCATATTTATTGGCATATGTGGGTTGGTGCTTGTATTGTGTGCATTATGTATAATATTTTACAATGTTTATGGAGGTGAATGGTTAATGGATTTAATTGTATGATGGGCCTTGATGGCTGGTTGTGAAACTTAGGAATTGGAATTAATTGGTTAAATATTTTTTTGTATTCAAAAGACAACATAAAAGTAAATGAACTAAACTTGTAATAATTCTTGGATTTGTTAGTGTTTTTCAACAATTAATATGATTATTATAATAACTTTGACTAAAAATAAGTAAATTAAAATCTATAAAAAGATTTACAAAGTAGATATGTACCGCTTCAACCCACATAAATTTCATAATCTGATTATGTTTCATTTATTTCAAGTTTTGATTTGAAGTAGGAATTGAATCCAACTCATACTACTATGAACAATCCCTACTTATTTGCACATAACCTTTGATAGGAATGTCAAAATAAAGATCCATAAATTGGATAATAAAATAGACATCTAGAGCTTTAATTCATAAGATTTTTATTAATTAATAATAAGCCATGTATCCAAGTTTATTTTCAAATGTCTAAATTGGTGATTGACAACTTTTCATAGTTGCTTACAACTTTTGATAGGAATCTATTAAAATAGTGTTCTTGCCTTATGAGACATTAAAGAAAAATAAGACAAATAGATAAAATTATGCCTACATGTGAGCAAATTGTCATTCCAATGCATGCAAGTGAGCTAAGTGTCATGCTAATGCATGCAAGTAAACCAAGTCTCTTGTCAACCTTGCATGAAGGGGCTTTTGTCATGATATATATATATATATAGAGAGAGAGAGAGAGAGAGAGAGAGAGAGAGAGAGAGAGAGGGGATAAGATGGAATGCCCCACCATTAAAATAATAGGAAAACACATCCCACAATGCATGTAGAAGCCTTGTGGTAGGCTAAAATCTTGAGGTATAGACGTAGCTTGAACTCCGAGACCCATACATCATCATAACTCTAAAAATCCACCTATGATGATTACTAATAATCCTACAAATAAAATAGCCTTGAATAAGACAAGAGATCAAGACAAGAGGATGGCCTTTCAACCAAATAAGGATAAGACTAGATATTCTACCGATGCATGTCTAACCCTTGCAACAAGGATGAGCCTAAGAGAAATAAGCTTGTTTTGCACTTATCGCTTCCTTTAAATATATTTTACTAATAATTTATTTTCTAACACTCCTCTTTTCATTGCACTACCCTCTTAAAGAACATAAAGAAAATTTTCTCTTTCCCTTCCCTTAAACCCAAACATCCATATCCTCTTGCATCTAGATTTTTCATCTCCAAGTAAGTACTCACTCTTGGATCTTGAAACTTCATTATCTTTAACTTTAAGCTCTACTTGATTGATGAAAAATACTTTTTAACTTTTGAACAATTTCCTTGTTCAAAAGTCAAATCTCCACCATTTCTCCAAAGCTTTGATCCTTCAAGGTGAGTGCACTTTCTACCTTGTTACTAGAGGTTCACACAATAGGCTAACAATAAATGTTTGATGTTATACTTACAATTACAAATATAGGATTAGTTCATTTATGTAAGATAGACATAATTCATACAGTCAATTGATGAGATCTTTTGCTAAGAGATTCTTCAAGTTGCTTACCAATTGGGTTTTGGCTAATTCACAATGTCCCCCATAACTCCTTATCCCTCCACCATGTTATCCACCCCCTTATCCTTCCACCATATTAATGGCCATTCATATTACTCATATATTTCAAATATTCATAGGTAGCTTGAAGAATCTACATAGGGCCCCCATTTGTTCAATCACATAAATTCACGTAATGGAGTGCTCATACAATGAGCATATACAACTTTTATTATTTTGAGCAAGTTTCTTTTTATTTCATTAATGATTGACTTACTATTACCCATCAATATCTTATCCATTATGTATACTTGTTGACAGTGGAATTCAATTTGGCCCCAAATCCAGCCAACCAGAGGAGTTCTTTGGAACTCAAACTAAAATTTGGTTCAACACGTGATGAAATAAGGAGATGGAGAAGAAGAACAACAACTAGATAGAGAAAGTTTTAATGTGGTTTGGCCAAAATCAAATGCCATCGATCCCTACGTCTATGGTAATATTTTATTAATCTGATGAAAATTTAGCAGAGTTACAATATTTGTGTTCACTTAGCTTACAATGATCTCCCTCCTCTTATTTATAAAGGTTGGGGAGGTTACAATTATAATTACATAGTTTGTATTTCTTTTACATCAAAATAAATGTACAAGATAGCCTAGACTACTACAAAATGGCTTCTATAGGCTGTTGGGCAACTTATAAAAATTTGCTTTCTACGGGTGGGCCATAAACATTAGTTCTTGCAGACTAGCCCCATAAATCTTGGTCGAAGAGGGTCCCTACCTCAAGTTTACCCTTGGTGAGCTCATTGCTAAGCATGATGCTACGTCCATATGCTGGGATGCTTGATCTAAGTCACTGCTGGCCTTCGATCAGCTAGAACAAACCACACAAGCTCGTATTTAGCAATGTGAGCTTGTGTACAATGGGTTGCTAGCTATGCGAGCTAGGACTTGTCCCTTAGAGAGCTGGGGCTTTCACTTCTTTTTGTGCTCATGTAGTTGGCAATCTAGCAAGCTTAGCCCTTTCCTTCATTTGGACTTATCTGCTGGACTTTTGCCAACCTATCTCACGTAGTACCAAAAAATGCCTATACCATTAATTCCCTAACTCTCAGCTCACTTCACGGGGTGAGAGTTGTACTTTTGCTAGCAAAGGGCTTTATGGATCACTGTGTAGTCAAAGTCTTTAGTCAGCTTGTCATTTCATCTGATCCAAGCCATGTCTCATGCTATACGTGTCTCATTACTATAGATGAGTCTGCCTTATTTTCTTCTAAGGCATTTAATGAGAGCGGTTGGGAGTTCTCCTGGACTCTTTGGTGAGACCAGGCTAGTCTATTTAAAGCATGGGAAGTCCTTCTTCCTTCATCCATTGAGTAAACTGATGGGTGCCTCAGATAAGCGCCCTATACTTCTGATGATGTGCCTTTCCGGTGAGGCATGTATGATTTGCTACGTAGGAAGCCTTTATAGGCAATCCTTCTTCAAGGATTTCAGAAAATCTTGTATAGATCTTGGATTATTTTGTCACAGTGATGCCATGGGATTTTTCCTTTCCAGCCACATCTATTGGCTTCTTTGGAATTCTTAGTGTTGGGCAGAGAGCTGGAAAAGAGCTCTGAACTAAAGAGGATGGCCAAAAGAAGATTGAGAAGCAAGCATGCCCATGACCCTCCTGCTAGTGTTGGTTGGAGTTCATCTTCAAGGAGCCAGTCTTTTTTCTAGAATGTAATAGATGTAGGCTTCTTCTATTTTGATTTGTATTCTGAATCTTGAGGATGAAAATTCACCTTGTTGAATAAGGCTCTAATGAATGAAATTTTTCTTCATAATTCTTGCATGTTGTATTGAATATTCTGCATATCACAGATGATAACATTGATTCCTATAAATCATGGTAAAATGGAATATTTGAATAACCAATCGGTCATACTTCTTGGTGAGCAATGAGCTTGGGCATCGAGGTGCCTTTGTGATAAGTAGTATATAGGTGGCATGAGAGCTTCGCATAGGAACAAGTCACATGCGAGCTATGAGCATTTGGTCGTATGAGAGCTGTAAGCATTAGGTCACATAAGAGCTATGAGCATTAGGTCGCATGAGAGTTGCAAGCATTAAGTTGCATGAGAGCTACACTTTGTGAGCCATGCCACAATAATCTTGTTGCTCAATGGGTGATATGAGTTTAACTTTGCCAGCAATCTTGTTGCTTAGTGGAATAACAATCTTGTTACTTAGTTCCACAGCAAATTTATTGCTCAGGCAGGATATGAATGCCTCTACCAGTAGTCTTGTTGCTCAAGTAGGAAATGAGTTTTTTCTTTGCACGTCCATGCCTCAACTGGACCAGGGGTCATAGTTGGTAATAAGTTTATTTTGAGCATCTCCACACCTCAACTGGACCAGAGGTCACAGTTGGCAATGAGTTTATTTTGAGCGTCTCTACACCTCAACTGGACCAGAGGTCGTAGTTGGAAAACACTACATACATAATGCTTGGGAGAACCGTCCGCATGCAAGCTCAGAATGTTGTGGGTACTCAATGATGAAGAGTAAATTGCATACATGCAAACAAAAGATTGCTTATGAAGTGCACCAATTGGCAAATCAAGACTTCTTTCCACAAAGACACAGGAAAACTCATGAACTAGCTCTTAAATATTATTACAAAATGGTTCTCATTGTAGAGGCTTGTCCTTGGTCGAGATACTTTTGCCAAGTTTGCTACCCTATAGGTCGCACTATGTACTTTTTTAGGTGGCCTCTCTTGATCAAGTCCTCAATTGCATCTTTGAAGACTCAGCAATTCAAAGTTCCATGCCTGACCTCGTTGTGATAAGTACAAAATTCTTCTTTGTTCCTTCACCTATAGGGAATTTTGGAAGGTGTAGGTCTCTCGAAGTCCTCCCTATCTCTTTCTGCTATGTATATCCTATTCTGAGTATTAAACAAGATGTTGTACGTTTTGTGGCAACATTGATGCTGAGGTCGCTTGGTTTTCACTTTCTTCATAAGTTGGTAATTAGAGTCAGTATTCTGACTCTCATCGCTCCTCTTTTTATTTGGAATGGAGCTATTGGCCGTGTCCTCTTGCTTGGACTTCGTGCCAAAAGTTTCATCCTACCTAATTTTCTTGGCAACTTGTTTATAAAATTCAATGGGATCTCCTACTGAGGACTTGTACAAGCTTTTATATAGCTTTTCATCTTTATGAAGTCCTATAGAAATTGTTGCCAAAATGGTTTCCTTAGAAGGATTGTCTATTGAATTGGCTTCGAGACTAAATCTGGTGATGTAATCCTTCAATGATTCATGCTTACATTGGAAGATCATCACGAGGTGACAAGGGGCATAAGTTGCCTTTTCAACGCTTGGTATTGGCTGATGAACTTTTGTTGGCATTCTTCTCAACTACATATCAAACAAGCTAGGAGACTTCTAAACCACGCTCGAGGTACACCCTTAAGAGTAGCTAGGAAAACTCAGCATTTAACCAGAGGGTCGGCCATTTGCAAATCCATTTGAACATTGAATGTGTCTAGATGGTCATGAAGGTCAGTGTCCCCAATGTACAATAGAATCACAAGGACTTTGAGCTTGAGAGGAAGAGGCTGCGCCTTAATTTCTTTAGAAAATGGTGACCTCTCCTCATAGTGAGCTCGATCATTTGGAGCTCAGAGACATTCCAGCAACTGGTTCATCTTTTGAAACAACTCTTCCAGCAGTGGGCCTATGCCCTAGATTGCTAGCCAGAAGATTGGTAATTCCTTTGACTTTCCTGGTCACAAGAACAGTGACCTAAAATCTATTTTTGTGAGCAGTGACCTAAAGAAACTTATTGACTGGCTCTGCTTGAACATCCAGCTTGCTGCTATTGGTGAATGTTTCTAGGTATAATAGCTTTAGCTTGCCTTTGTACACCCTGAGCTTGTACTTGTGCTAGCATGGTGGCTGCTCTAATTAATTCTCCCATCATATTTTCAAATTTCTTCTGGTGATGATGCTAGGTTTGTGCTCCATCGATGCCATTAACAATAGTAGTAGGTTGAAAAGAGCTAGCTGGGGGCAAGCTAGTAGCAACACCTATGATAGGAGTAATGGAGGAGTCTGTTGTAGATACATGACCTTTCGGTCGATTAACCAATGCATTTGAAGCTTTGGTAGTCCTTCCTCTAGCCATTAAAATTGCACAGGAAATGAACCAGGACACCAAAAATCAATCAGAACATAGATGAGTCCCTACAAATGGTGCCAAAATGTTGATGGTGGATTTCGGTTTGGCCCCAAATCCAGTCAACCAGAAGAGTTCTTTGGGACTTAAACTGTAATCTGGTTGAACAAGTAATGAAGTGAAGAGATGGAAAGGAAGAACAGCAATCAGACAGAGAGATTTTTAACATGGTTTGACCAAAACCAGCAAGCACCAGTCCCTATATCTACGGTAGCATTTTATTAATTTGATGAAAATCTAGTAGAGTTATAGTATTTGTTTCTGCTTGACTTATAGTGATCTCCCTCCTCTTATTTATAGAGGCTAGGGAGGTTACAATTATAATTAGACAGTTTTTATTTTTGGTACATAAAAATAAATGTATAAGATAGCCTAGACTACTATAAAATGGTTTCTGTAGGCTACTGGCCAACTTCTAAAGATTTACTTTCTATGGGTGGGCCCTACATATTACTTCTTGCAGACTGGCCTTACGAATCTTGGTCGAAGAGGGTCCCTACCTCAGGTTTACCCTTGGTGAGCTTGTTGCTGAGTATGGCACTATGTTTGCATGTTGGAATGCTTGATCTCAGTAGCTGCTAGCTTTTGGTCAATGAGGACGAACCACACGAGCTCACATTTAGTAGTGCGAGTTCATATATAGTAGGTTGTTGGCTATGCAAGCCGGGGCTCCTGCCTCATTTTATGCTCATGTGGTTGGCAATCTAGAGAGCTTAGCCCTTTCCTTTGTTTGGACTTATTTGCTAGATCTTTGCCGGCCCATCTTGTGTAATACTAGAAAATGCCTATAACAATACCTCTCTACAATATTTACTTTAATTAATTTTATTTTTTTCCAGCTTATGAAACATAACTTCTTACAACCATAGCTCATGGCTCCTAGCCTAGTTTAACTTTTACTATATATTCTTGGTAACCTTAACCTTCCCTCTATACGGCCCTTACTACCCTAAGACATAGCTTAAAAAGATTCAACTTGTCTGTGCTAGCCAACTAGCTTGTAAATGGTTTGTTATCTATAGTGTAGTGAGTAATTTTACTAGCAATCTCTGTTTTTTATTTCTACTATGCTATTGAAAGAATGGTAACATAGGGTGTATTGATCAAATAATTTAGCAAATGATGTGCTGTAAACTTATTGCACGTTTTAAAATAACCGCAAGCGCACGGTGTAGTTGTAACAAAGAACCGGCGAGTACGGGTCAATTCCTTACGGAAGTTCTACTTCTTTTTAATTACCAAAACAGTTACAATTCAACTATCCAGACAGATTAAAAATAGAGTAGTAGGGAATAAAGA
>JANHAO010020377.1:0-12876 GCA_026873985.1 Saraca asoca | reverse complement strand
TAAACTAACTTGTAGCATAGGCAACCCAGGTCGAACCCAAGGACCATTTTAGGATGATAATATCAATGATATTAGGAGTTGAATTAGGGGGGTTGGCAGAACTAAAAACTAACAAAAACTACACTAAACTAACTACACTAATAGAAACAAAAACAAAGATAAACAAGCAACCAGCCAAGGGAAACAACTTGAGATCAATGCATTCTAAATCACTAAATATTCATCCAATTTTCGTTCATCATAACAAGGATCCCTGAAATGATTAATAAGTTTTATGCAAAACTCAGCCACAAGCAATACATTAAGATCTCAATGTATTACTTAGTTTTCCTATCCTCTTCTAAGGTGATTATCATGATCTCAATAACCATATCAATATCTAAATCAAATGGATCCACTTAAGTCAAATATTGCAATAAAAACCAAGAGGAAAGGAAAAGAAGTGACCAACCATTGGATGTGGAATGAAAGAACCAGAACCTCAGCATTAAATCTTCAAGTTGCAGTCCCTTGGACTGATTACAGAAATTAGCTTCCATGACAGGCCGAAAATATAAGGAAAAATATAGAAAAGAGGGAGAGCAAAATCTTGCTCTCTGCTTCATAAAAATACACTCAAAACACACTCAAAACTTAGCTAAAAATTGAATGAAAAAGTCTTAACAAAATGGTTTTGTCTGGGTCAAAATAAGAGAAGCTAGTTGTATAGGTGACTAGGCAAATGATGGCGGGCTGAGATGGCAGCCTCTACCATTACTTGTTGGGGGCTCAATGTAACTGCTTTCCCTCTTTTTCTTCTCTCTTTTGTGTCTCTAGCTGGCTAGTTTCGGGTTGGAGCAAAGGGTGGTGAAATGGGCTTGAGATCCATGTCAATTGGGGCCTTAAGATTTCAATTTTGCAGGGCCCAATTTCGTAGCTTCTCTGCCTCCGACTTGCAGCCTATTTTTGACACCTAATTTGATCATTTCAGCACAGGAAGTCTTCACACGAATTGTGTATTTATGTGTTAGATTCAATTTGGGCTTTGTTTCACCTCATTTAGACTTGTATATCTCCAGTTATGATCAATTGAATGCACAGAGGTCAGGCTGCCGAGACAGTGTTTTGGCAGTTTTTTGATATCGGCTTGAGCTTCAATTTTGGATGGCCAATCATGTGATTCAGCTTTTGTAGTCTTCATGAAAGTTGTAGATATATCTCTTAGATTTCATGAAAGATAATAATCACATTGATTGGATAAGTTTAGCTCAATATATAGCCAAATTACAGAAACTGCTCAAAATGGCCAATTATGCAAAATTTTCCAAATGATGCCAATTGACACAAATTCACAAATACACACTAACTCAGCTGGAAATAAATCATTTTAGCCCTTAAAATGCTAAGTATGAGGACAAATAAATATATCAAATATTGTGTTATCAATGGGACTGAGCCAAGATGATCTCAAACCTTCACCCAAACCTCTTTTTGACTTTACAGGTGATGTGGTATTACCTGCGGGGCAAGTCAAACTCTCCATAACTCTGGGGGACAAAGACCGTCAGTCCACAGTTCTAGCTAATTTCTTAGTCATGGACTGCCTTTTGACCTATAACATAGTGTTGGGATGGCCAGTGATGAATGATTTAGACCTGGTCATGTCAACCAGGATGTTGACAATGCGATTTTCAACCTTCAATGGGGTTGGATGCGTGCGAGGTGAGCAATACACAGCCCGACGATGTTATGAGGATGCTGTCAAGCTCAGGGAAAAGGGCAAAAGAGTTGACATGGTTTCCAATGAAGAGCCCCGAGCTTAGCTGGGATTAGTCACGATCTTGACCCACATGACCTGGAGGTAGACAAGGAGACCGGGCCAATTGAAGAACCCAAAGAGGTCAAGATCAATGAGGCAGACAAGGTGAAGTGCCTTAAACTCGGGAAGAACCTACCCCCTAACGTGAAGGTCTAACTGGCTAACTTCCTCGAAGTAAACTTGGACATTTTCACTTGGAGTCATGAGGATATGGTGGGAATCGACCCTAAAATTATGTCACACAAGCTGAATATCGATCCCTATCACTAGTCGGTTCATCAGAAGAGAAGGCCACTCACTGCTAATCGCTCTGACGCCCTCAGGGAGGAAGTAGATAGACTGTTGGCTAGCAAATTCATCCTAGAAGCTCACTACCTAATCTGGGTAGCCAACCCTGTATTTGTAAAAAAGAAGAATGGAAAATAGAGAACGTGCATCGACTTCATGGATCTCAACAAGGCATGTCCAAAGGATAACTTTCCCTTACCAAGAATTGACTAACTTATTGACGCAATGGCCAGGCATCAACTCCTTAGTTTTATGGATGTGTACTTTGGATATAACCAGATACCCATGGAGCCTCAAGATGAGAAGCACACCTCATTCATTACAGATTGAGGATTGTATTGCTACAAAGTGATGCCCTTTGGGCTTAAGAACGCAGGAGCAACCTACCAACGGTTGGTCAACATGATGTTCAAAGATCAAATTGGGAAGACTATGGAAGTTTACATGGACAACATGCTTGTAAAATCTAGACAGGTTGTGGATCATGTGAAGGACCTAGAAGAAATGTTCCAGATCCTTAGAAAGTATTGAATGAAGTTGAATCCGCTAAGTGCGTGTTTAGGGTAGCTTCTGAAAAATTTCTCGAGTTCATGGTCAACAATAAAGGAATAGAGGTGAACCCGGAGAAGATCAAAGCAGTCATCGACATGAGATCACCAATTGGGATCAAGGACATACAGAGCTTAACTGATCGGGTCACAGCACTCGATAGATCCATTCGAAGGCAACGGACAAGTGTCTGCCTTTCTTCGATGTCCTAAGGAAGGCAAAGCACTTTGAATGGACTAAAGAGTGTGAGGCTACCTTTACACACCTGAAAGAGTATATGGGCCGAGCTCCATTATTATCCAAACCACAAGAAGGCGAGATGCTAATCCTTTACTTGGGAGTATCCCAGCATGCCATTAGTGCAGCTCTTGTTCGTGAAGAGGTTGGGACACAGCTCCCAATATACTATGTAAGTAAGAGGTTGTTAAATGCGGAAGAAAACTATACTCCTATGGAGAAGCTTGTCTACTGTCTTGTTGTCACATCTAGAAAACTGTGACCTTATTTTCAGGCCCATACCATTAAAGTGCCAACTTAGTATCCACTGAGGTAAACTCTTCAGAAAGTGGACTCCTCAGGTCGCTTACTTAAGTGGACAATTGAGCTTGCTCAGTTTGACATCCATTACAAGCCAAGGTCAACAATTAAGGGACAAGTCCTAGCTGACTTTATAATGAAATTCACTGGACTTGTCTAGAAAGAGGCAGAAACCTCGGAAGGACCATGGTGGGAACTCTATATAGATGGGTCCTCATGCTAGCAAAAAGCAGGGGCAAGAATCCTTTTAATCAGCTTGGAAGGGCACAAAATCCTTTGCGCCTTGAGGTTCGAATTTTGAGCTACCAATAATGAGGTAGAATATGAAGCCTTGCTCGTAGGACTCTGTCTGGCGAAAGAAGTACAAGTTGAAAAATTGAAAATCTTCAGCGACTCCCAACTAGTCATTTGCACATAAAAGGGGAATATCAGGCAAAGGGATTAAAAATGACTGTTTACCTGCAAAAGACTCAAGAGCTATTGAACAAATTTCAAAGGTACGAGATCAGGCAGATCCTTCGAACTCGAAATATGCACATAGATGTGCTAGCTCGCTTGGCCACAGCCAGGGACACAGATTTTTCAGGCTTATTACTGGTAGAGACTCTTCATCTCCAAGCATTGAGCGGTAAGACGCTGTAATGACAACCTTTGTGACACACGGCTTGTGGATGAGCCCAATTTTGAAATACTTATGGGACAGAGAACTCTCGGAAGACATAATTGAAGTGCGCTCCCGACTTGCCAGATACTGCGTCATCGACGATACGCTTTATTGAAAGGGCTTCTTAGCCCCACTCCTCAGATGCCTTGATGGTCCCGACTACGACCTCGTCCTAGAGGAAATTCATGCCAGACATTGTGGAAATCATGCTAGAGGGCTGTCACAGGCTCAAAAGGTCCACCGGTAAGGTTTCTTTTGGCTAACCATGAAACAGGACGCAATCGACCTTGTCAAGCGGTGTGACAAGTGCCAAAGATTTGCCAATGTTCCCTGAGCTCCCCCGGCCTACCTCTAGCAAATGGTCAGTCCTTGGCCCTTCACAATATGGGGGATCGACATGATAGGACCTCTCCCCACAGGTCATGGAAACTGCAGGTATGCAGTGGTAGCCATAGATTATTTTACCAAATGGGTAGAAGTAAAAGAACTGGCCCAAATTTCTTCCTCTTAAATTGAGAGATTTGTTTGGAATAACATTGTTTACTGGTTTAACATCCCTCATCAGATAGTAACCGATAATGGCATAGAGTTTACCAGTGAGCAGTTTATCAAATTTTGCAATAACCTTGAGATTCTAAAGAGTTTTTCATTGGTAGATCACCCTCAGACCAATGGGCAGGTTGAGGCGGTGAACAAAATTATTAAGCAGATTTTAAAGAAAAAATTAGAAGCCAGAAAAGGGGCATGGGTAGATGAGTTACTGAAGGTGCTATGGGCTTATTAAACCATGGCTTGCAGCACCACAAGAGAGAACCCTTTTTCAATAGTCTACAGAATCGAGGCCATGATACCAGCAAAGTTTGAGGTAACTTCATATCGGAGAGCTACTTTTGAACCAGAAGAGAATAACCAGCTACTCATTGTGAGCCTTGATCTTGTCGAAGAATTAACGGATACTGCTTGTCTTAGGATCGTGACCTACCAACAACGGGTCGCGAGGCATTTGAACTGGAGGGTCTGAACTCGAAGCTTCAAAGCAGGTGATCTCGTCTTGCACCTCGTTTTGTCGAGAGGTCACAATCCTAGCGAAGGAACATTGCATCCCAATTGGGAAAGACCCTACGTGATAAAAAAGAAATTGCGAAGTGGGGGATATCATCTGGCTAACATCGAAGGGGTCGAGTTCCCCCAAGCATGGAATGCTGAATACCTTTGGCCATACTATTGATAAAGGCAAATTTAGCCTTATGGAGTTGTAATATTCTTTAAAGTTTTGAATTAAATAATGATTAAAGAATCCCTTTATATAATGTTCTGCATACTCCTTAGTGTATTTCACTAACAGTTAACAATATATAAAGAAAAACTATACTCTGTGCAGATAGCTCGACCATGTCATCTCACGAGGTAAAAATGCTAGAATCCCACACACCACAACTTAACATCACCCATTCAAGTCCATGCAGTTTGACAGCGGATCAGTTAACGAGATGACAAAATGTCTGATAGATCACAAAATTCAAAATAAAGATGTCCAAATCATACAAAGTATCAAACCAGATTATGAAAATGCAACAAATATATTACATAGGTGCCAAAGGGGACGGGGTTGCAGGACTAGAGGAATCTTGTGGAATAGAGGAATTCAAGACAACCACGGATGGATCTTCTGTCACTTGTTCTCTGGGCCCCCCTTTGATTGCTTCTTGCATTGCTAGAGAGCGCTCGGCCTGCTTTGCACCCTAAATAGGAAGATCACTAACAGCCTTAGCATATGGAGGAGAGGTCACCTCTGCACCTTTGATGAAGCCTCAGATAATTGCTTTGATGTCCCTGCCAAAAAATAAAAAATCGAGGTCAGGGTGTTTCTGCCAAAGGGTGTACATGAAGCTGTCAGTGGTCTCAAAAATGGCAGCTTCTCTAGCCTGGTTAACCAAGACAGAAGTTTCCCCCTCACTTTAATGATCTCCTTCTCAGCCCGTGCGACCCTTTCCTCAGCTCACTTGGTAGCCTCCTCAGCTCACTCGATTGCTTCCTCAGCTTGTAGTGCCTTATCTTCAGTGTGAGTTACCCTTTCCTGAGTGGCTTATGACTACTTTTTGAAGCTCTTTACCCCTCGTAATAGTGCTGCCACATCTTCCTTCCCCTGCTAAAGCTCGTAATGAGCTCTACGCAGCATCGAGGTCAAATCAGCCATCTCATCTTCCCATTTTTTCTTTAGTTTGGCTACCTCTTTTCTCATTGCTGCCAGGCTAGCCTTGAGCTGACCTCACTCCACCTCCTAGATCAAACTCTCATTCCTCAACTTTATCGCCTCTAGCCCCCCCTAAAAAGGAACAATAAGAACTTAGGACATAAATAAAAGATTAAAGGGAAACTAGAAAGAAACAATACCAACCATCAAACAGTGGTTGGTTAATATCTCCGCTAGAGAACTCCCTCAAATCCTATCATCTTCTAGGGATTCTGTTTGAGCCCCTAAGATCTGGCCTACATTCTTGTTGACAGCATCATAGAGTGCCAAAGTCTTGGGTCCCAAACCTCTAACCCGGGACTTTGGAGCACCCTCAGCCCTCGCCGTCAGATCAACAACAACCTCTTATCTTCCATCAGTTCTTTGCCTTTTAGAAAGAGGCCCTGTTGGAGCTGCTTCTCCACGGCCTGAAGACCTCGATCTCACCTTTTCATCCTCAGTTGGTCCCAATTGAGAAACAGGAGTTAGAGCAAGCCAGGTCTCTTCTGCTATGATTAGGGTGAGAGGATCATTAGTTTGAGCTAGTGCTGGGATGGTAGCAGGGGAAGAAGCTTGGCCAACCCGAGCAAGAGCTGGAATAGCTACCGAGGAAGAAGAACGATCAACACGAGTAGAGGTTAGAGTAGTAGTTCACCTCAACCTCACAGGAGGTAGGACCAAGTTGACTCTCCCTATGTCACCTTATTTACTGAAATAGGCTAGGGGAACTTCTCTCGTCCCACAAATTCCAACGTCCTATGAGTGATCAAGAAGCTCAATACCAAGAGCAGGAGAAAGTTCGTGAGCTCACAGAAGCTCCTCGTTAAACTTCGAGTCGTTCCACTAGTCATCGTAGACGGCAAACTTGTCAAGCACCTTGACCTCCCCTACACTTAACTCTGATCTCTCCTTTCTCGCTCCATCTGCAAAGAACGTAACAGAAGTAAAACTCAGAGCAAATTGAAAGATAGTGGATGCCTGGACTCTCTCAGATCGCTCATCCGGACTCGAATTAAATGAGAAATTCTGAAGACGACGTAAGGACGGGAAGGAAACATAGAATCGATAGGCCTTATAAGGTCCCACGTTGGATTTCCCTCTAGCATCCCCATAGGGCAACACCCTTTTATACTTGGAAGGGTGAGGTGAAAGATAATAAACCCTTCCTTCTATCTAGCAGTCTTGATATTGTAAAGATAACAGAGGACTTTAGCATTAGGAGGAGGGAGACCATTTTCAAGATGGACCAGTGCTAAAAACGTTAATGTGGAGTATGCATTAGGAGACAACTAAGCCGGAGCAAGCCTCAACTCATTCAAGAAATCAATTATATATGGGGGACTGGGAACGTAAGACCCGCATTAAGGTGATGAACACTTATGGTGGTAAACTTAGCGGGAGGATAAGCAGCGTGGTCGACACTAGATGGCGCCATAATGTGGTAGCCCTTTGAAAAAAAGTACAACTCAATGATCTCCCCTAATTCTTTGAATTTGATATTGGAAGGATAACGCTTGAAGGGAGAATTGACTTCGACTCCCTCTGGTCTGAAATGAGCTACAAACCTACTAGCAACCTCATCACTCTGGGAGGTCGCACCCTCAGTGGCACAAGGCACACCCTAGCTCCCTTCAGACTCGGTATTCTCATTCACTATTAGATAGTGGTGGCATCTATGGGATTGAGACATCTACACAAGAAAGAAAGAAAAAGAAAATAATCAGGCTGCTGAACATAAATCAGTCACTAGCCTAAAAGTAGCCTGACCTAAAGAAAGGCAGCTGCCACCCCCAAGACACCTAGATCCAAAGACACAAATGGGGTCTCATCCTTAAAGCTGGAAAACCTGGCAAATCAGTTGAAAACTCCACCACCAAAAGCCTTAAGCACTTACCAATAGACAGATAAAACACGACCCACACCCCAGCTTTCCATCAATAACAAACTTGCCCGTAAAGGCCCCAAAATCAAAATGTAGAAGCACAAGGCCAAGGATAGAAATTTACCTTGTCAGTCAAAGAGGAAGTATGAAGTGTAGATGAAAGTAGTGCCTGGTAAAACGAACTAGACTCGGTGAAACTAAGGGAATCAAAATAAGGCCGGAGTGGGTAGAGAGCAGCAAACGGTTGTAAATTCTACAGAGGGATGGAGAGGAAAGGTTCAGAATTGATGGATTTCAAATGATAGATAAAAAGGGGGGAAATGTCTCCTTGGGTTTTTATTATGAATAAACCAAACCGTTAGATCTCAAAACTCTCCAGACAACCCATGATCGATGGACCAACACACATTGGCATTTAAAATCGAGACACGCCCCCTGGAGATAGTAATCATTGCGCTGTCCGTGGAAATCAAAGAGACACTTGTGAAATAAACATGTCAAGAAACCAGTCGGATCACCAAATTGTGAACAAATGAACTAATTCACAACTCTCATTCGATCTTAGCTCAGGCACACCTGGTACAAACACACTAAGCCTTACGAGCTCATTCGATCTCTAGCTTGAGCACACTTGGTGCAAACATACTAAGCCTTACGAGCTCATTCGATCTCTTGTTCGGGCACACCTGGTGCAAACGCACTAAGCCTCACGAGCTCATTTGATCTCTAGCTTGGGCACACCTAGTGCAAATGCACTAGGCCTCATGAGCTCATTCGATCTTAGCTTAGGCACATCTGGTGCAAACATACTAAGCCGTACGAGCTTATTCGATCTCTAGCTCGGGCACACTTGGTGCAAACGTAATAAACCTCATAAGCTCATTTGATCCTAGCTTAGGCACACCTAGTGCAAATGCACTAAGCCTTACGAGCTCATTCGATCTCTAGCTCAGGCACACCTGGTGCAAACGCACTAGGCCTCACAAGCTCATTTGATCTTAGCTCGAGCACACCTAGTGTAAATGCATTAAGCCTCATGAGCTCATTTGATCTTAGTTCATGCACACTTGGCACAACGCGCTAAGCCCCGCAAGCCTGTCTTACCTTTGGTTCAAGTTCATGACTTGCATACCTACTTTAACTAAGGTGCAATGTGCACCATCCAACTGATTACTCATAGCTTTCTTATGAGCTAAAAATACACTATTGACCAGATCATCTCAGTGCATAAAGTCTACAACTAGAGTGGATTGATTTTATCCATTAAATATTAAGCTCGATATTCAATTAAGCATAACAAGTAGAAACCAGTCTGTAAAATGGGCTCAGATATAATTTTCTACAACACACAACAATCAATTGCACACTCGAAACATTAAGAAAAGGGGTAATATTCATTACAAAACCTCTTTTAATGACATAAGTCAATATAAGGAAATTTTGAATACAAAGACTAAGGTAGACCTACAACTACAATATGCAAGAAGAGCTGCCCTATCAGAAGTCATGGCCTGTAGAGTAGGACACACAGTTCCGGCTCCTCTTTCTTATCTTCCTTTAAGGTTAAGAGCTCGTCCCTTAACTCCTTGACTCCAGAGTGTTTGGGGGAGCTAATCGAAATGTCTCACCATGCAAGGAGACTAAAGAACACCAATGGAGAGTTGCCTTAATCACAAAGAGGCGATGGAGGCAAATAACATAACTTCCTGGGATCCTCAAAGGGGGATCACCCTCGGAAGCTTCCTATAACAAAACTTCCCAAGATCGTCGGAGGAGAGTCCTCACAGCGGACCAGACATGCTCTGCATCCTTATAAGAGGCTTATCAAGAGTACTTACCAGGCTGTTCTGGGAAGAAGGGAAATTCCCCACACCTTTTATAGACTGATCCAACCTTTTTGAAGAATCCAGGAGGCATCCAGACGTTCTCGATGAAACGGTCTGAAAGAAAGATTGAGTCACCTTGCCAATAGCTATAAAAATATGTAGTGGAAAGCTAAGCCCTGACATGACCGTTCAGGAAGTTACAAGCAGAGGCTTCGACTAAAATAGTGTTGTGAACAGGGAACTTGGCAGCATCGCAAGCTATAGATAAAGGGCCTCTACCTAAAAAATGCACGACTAACTCCCAACTCATAAAGCAAACTGGGAGTTAGGGGGCTGATGTTATGGGTGCTTTCAGATCAGACAGAATGGATAAGTGAAGGCCCAAAGAATCAAGTAAGGAGGCAAGGAGGCATGACCCAACTCAATGAGGTCGCTGAAGCCAGACAGCAAGCCACACACCGCATAATGCGAGCTTGCGGCTTCCAAACTGAACAAGGCCACAGCGAGTTCCTTTCTGCATGATTGGGAACAGATAATGTTTGACAAGTAGTTTGAATACTCTACTAACTTGTAAATCAGCCTCCAAAGTCTGACAACGATTTACCCTGTATTTATTGCTTGATGTCTAGCATTTAATGCTTTGTACAGATGTAATCATAGTTTTACAACGATAAATTATGACTTGTAACCCTCTCGGCTCCTATAAATAGGGAGGGAGAGCCATTGCCTAG
Source organism: Saraca asoca (assembly GCA_026873985.1). Taxonomy (NCBI): domain Eukaryota; kingdom Viridiplantae; phylum Streptophyta; class Magnoliopsida; order Fabales; family Fabaceae; genus Saraca; species Saraca asoca. The sequence continues at coordinate 2,368 of JANHAO010020377.1, read as the reverse complement.
ATATAGAAAGATATATGCAAAAACTCTGTCAAAATAGTCATAGACATATGTAACATTGCTCTGTGTAACAAAACGATCACCCAAAGCTAATACAACCACCGTGGACGTAGGGGTCATCTTGACTTTAGCTGAACTACAATAAAATTCTATGTTTTCTCTACTCTTCCTCTTGATCTCTCACCATCTTCTTGTTCCCCTTTCACTGTCAATAGTAGTCTAGTTCTCAAATCCCTCGTTAACCGATTACCAAAATCGACTGTCAACAGTTCTCAAGACATTTCCCAAAATTCAATGTTCAGCATGAGAATCACCCTTTGCCATCTACAAATAATCAAAATAACAATCAAAATGGTGGGTAAAGGAATAACAATCAAAATTAAAGTCACTAAAATCGACAAGCAATGCTAAATAAAAATCAAAATAAAAATTTAGGCAAAAGGAATTTTCAGAACCTATTTTTTTACACAAAGGCCAATTCAAGAAATTGTGATTGCCCTAGAGGCCTATGCCATATGGCATGTTGAGAATTTAGCCTTTTTTAGACAATAGATGGATGAAAGCAACCATGATGTGGTTAACATGATGTTGCAATAAATAGTGACTATATTACAGCTTATTTAAGAAAATGTCATAGCTAATTAGGAAAGAATGAATAGAACCTTAGAAAAAATGAGAAATTATTTCGGTAATGATGATGAACAAGTTGATGGAGTAGAGATAAAAAATTCAAAGGATGCCAAAGTCAATATTGACAAGCATCATAATGATTAAGTAAGAGTCCTTAGGAGAGAGGAAGAATATAATAGAAATGCAAGGAAGCAAAATTTGGAAAATATTCCTCCTAACAAAATTATCAAGCCCCTGATCAAAATGTATAATATTTGGTTGAACAACTAGTCAACCAATTGGGAGGCTAGTCCATCGACCACTATAAAGGAGATTTTCCAAAATGGGTAAGTAGAGTCAAAGCTCCTAAGGTATTTAAAATGCTAAAATTTATAGCATTCTTATGCAAAGACAATCAATCAATAAGTAACATATGGCCCATTTTACAATTGAATGCGAAGAAATAGTCAAAAATGAATTTTTGAAATGAAATATTTTCCGTTATCTTTGACTCATATGGCTTTTTCTTGGTTTTATGGGCTACAACTGAATTCAATTCTATTATATGCTGAAAAATGCGACCCCACGAGAATGAGTCCACAGAGACAGCAAGGTGAAACCCTCGGGGGGAAGTCTCATGGTACCGCATCGTATGCGACGACAGAAGCCACGAACGCTCATCCTTCAACGACTCGACAGGCGATAAGTTCAAGGATTAACCCCGCGACCACTAAACCCACACCCATCTCTCAGTGATGCTCACGACTACTCCAAACTTATGAAGCCCTCGCTTAGGATAACATGACGTCTTACCTGACGCTGTAGCAGCTAAAAACCTATATGTCTGCCTAAGCCTGCCCCCGCAAGTCTACCGGCTGAAAGGAGTCTTTTCACCATCCGTTGATATGACATAACTGTAGCTTGTAATAAATGATCAGAGCTCGTCCCCCCTCTATAAATAGGATGATATTATTAGCAAAGGAGGGAGGGAGGACAGATCCGAACAATCATAATAAAAATACCCTCAACAGTGGACGTAGGGTCCAGTAATCTTGGATTTGGCCGAACCATGTAAAATCCGGTGTTCTTTCTATTATTCTCTTCTTCTCTTGCTATCTCAGTGAATCATCCTCCTCACGCGAATCAATCTAGAACAGGTCAGGGGTCCTAAAGAATCCTCTGTTGGCCGAAGTTTGGTCCTCCTCACACGGACCATATTTTATCATCAACATCTTTGGCGCCGTCTGTGGGGATCCCACCTGTTCCAGTTGATCCTCCACCCCCATGACCAAAGGAAGGATTACTAGGGCTTCTAGCGCAAGGTACCGAACACCTGATGGCCATGTTTCGACAGTAAGTTTATCCACCGCCCCGGTAGCAAGAACAGTCTCCGACTGCCCTCGATTTGGTCTGGTGCAGCCAGTCCCTACTGACAATGGTGCCGAAGGATCCCAGGCTTGGCATCAGCCCCAAGAGAAACTCGAATACATGGTGGGTGAGCTAACCAGAACGGTCTCGTTGCTGGTTCAGGCACAGACCCAGAATGTGTGTGTATAGGAGGCAGAACCCATTGTCCCCGAAGCAGAGCGCTCTAGCAAAATGAACCAGGGGCAGGAATTGCATAGTCACCCAGGCAACCAGCATGACGGGACGAACTGTTAGACCCCTAGTCGTGAGCTGGGGGGCTTAGGTGCCTTGGTGAAAGACCTCCTTCAAAGAGTCAGACACTTGGAAGACCCCCCTCAGGCTCGAGATGAATGTG
>JANHAO010020376.1:0-12870 GCA_026873985.1 Saraca asoca | reverse complement strand
ACAAGATAAATTGTTCTTCAACATCAAAATAAATTTAGGGTAAGAATCTCCTTTAGGGTTAACAATCTCCCTAAGGCTAACAAGTTTTTATAAAATCTGTACTTGTGAAAGATCATTCAAAAACTTTGTTTCCTTTAAGTGGTTTGAATATACCTCATGAAAACAAAATTGAATCAAATCTCACTTGAATTCATTTACAAAGGATCCTATTAAAATAAAAATAAATCCTAAAACTATTTTTGAATCTCTTAAATCATTTCCTTTTGAACCTATAAAACAAATCAAAAACACTGAAGCATATTGTCAAATAAAATTGTTTTTCAACATTAAAACTAATGAAAATATGTAGCTAGAATAACCTAGGCTAACAAGTTGTTTGATTAAATTCATATTATAATTAGATAGTATCCAACCCTTCATTTCACACTACAAACATATTGAACTAAATCACCAATCTTTGTGCATTTGACCTGGACTCACCCTAGCTATTTGCATGGGTAGTTCAGCATTATCTTTACCAATCTTGACAACTATTTTAGTGCCATTGTTGGGGACTAGTTGATTAATTTCTTTGTGTTTTTAGTTGTATTAGTATTAAAATATTAGTATTAATCTTAGGTTTTAATTTCAGTCCTTAGTCCCTTACTGTCACTCTTTTTCATCTGTGCATAATTTTTTAGTTTCTAGGTGCTAGCATGGTATAATAGAAAAAAATTAACTTTAAAAATTTGAGCTCAAATTTGGTAGAGCACTTGTTTTTAATCTTCTAAGGAAAATCTATGTTTTCATAGACCCTATAAAGTTTTAGCCAAATTTCATCATTTACTATGACTTTTTAATTTTTTTTTAGTGTTTTTTGAATTATTTTACTATTTTCTATATTCTATTTTTGTGCTTTTTGTTTCCCTGATTAGCCTATTGATGTATGACTTGATTCTTTTATTATTTTGAGCTAATATATTATCTAAAAATTGAAAGAACCTAGCAAATTTTAGGAAGGGAGAGCAGGCACCAATCTGGTCTCCTTTAGGATCTTGCATTAGCTTCAATATCTTCCACTCTTGGTTGCAGTGGACCTAATTTTTGAAAGTTCATCTCATTCAAGCTTGGAAAATACGGCATTTAATCAAAAGACCTTGAAGGAGTTAGCTACTCTAGACTGCATATAGTAGCCACTATGTATAAACTATCATAAGATTGATGTTGTATTTGAGTTGATATCTAGACTGATACATGTGCTACCTACATTTCATGGTTTGGCTGGAAAAGAGCCTCACAGGCATTTGAAAGAATTTCATGTGGTCTACTTAACCATGAAGCCTCAAGGAATTTAAGAGAAGTAGATTAAGTTAAGAGCCCTTCTCTTCTCCTTGGCTGATTAAAGTAAGGATTGGCTCTATTATCTTCCTTTTGGCTCAATGAAGCCTTACGGGTCGATCTAGCTAAACTAATTGGCTTAGTGTCTCATAGAAGAGGGTTAAGAGTGGATAGAAGAAAACATCACATCACACATGATAGGCACAATCATACTAGCACTAATGCAACAATGTTTCACCCTTCCTTTTTATGTTTCCTAAAAAAGACAAGCCTTAGCCCCAGGGTAGGCACGATCATCATTATGCCATTTTTATGAAAAGGGGAGCTAAGCTGGCACCTGTGAGAACAAAATAAGTGGTAATTTTCCATTTGTTTCATCTAAGCTTAAGTCAACTTGATTTGGTTTGACCCCTTCCCTCAAATGTTGTGAACTAATTAGATTGTTTCATAAGTGGATCCTTCTGAATTGGCTAGCCTACATGTTATGGAAGAGGGTCGAGAGCGGATAAAAGAAAAGATCACATGTCATATGACAAGTGTGATTATACTAACCCTAATGCATCAATATTTCACCCTTCTTTTTTGTGTTTCATGAAAAAAAAAAAAAACTAGTCCTGGCCCTCGGACAGGTGTTGTGACTTTTATGCCATTTTTCATGGAAAGTAAGTTGAGCCAACTCCTATGATAACAAGGAAGTAGGCTGATTTTCACTAGTTTCATCCAAGCGATGATAGGTGGGGTCCAGTATAATCATTGCCCTCCATGTTGGGCACTAATCAAATCGATTCATAGGTTAACCCTACCAAATCAATTAACATAATATCACTTGGAAGAGGCCTGAGACTGTATAAGAGAAAAAATCATGTAAAACATGATGGATGCAATCTTACCAGCACTAATGCATTGGTGTTGCACCTTCTTTTTTGTATTTTACAAAAATACGTGACCCGATGCTAGGGCAGGTGTGTTTACCACTAAGTTATTTCTCGAGGAAGGCAACATCGAGTTAGCACTTGTGAGAATAGGGTAGTGGGATGATTCCTACTAACTCTATATGGGCTCAGGCCAACCTAATTCATCTTGACCTCTGCTAGCTAGTTGTTGGGCACAGACCAGACTAGTTTGTGAGTTGACTCAGTAGAATTGAATGGCTTGGTGTCTCATAGAAAAGGGCCGAGAATAGATAGGAGAAAAGATTGCATATCATAAGCTAGGTGTAATCATACCAACAATAATACATCAATGTTTCACCCCTCCTTTTTATGTTATACAAAAAAAAAAGCCTTAGCCCTAAGGCAGGCTTGGTCACTGCTATGCCATTTTTTGTGAAACATGATGTTAACTTTACTTCCATGGAAACAAAGTAGTAGGCTAATTACCACTAGTTCTATCTAGGCTTCCAGTTAGCTCGGTCTGATCTCTTCCCTACCTTGGATGTTGGACACTAATTGGATTGGTTCACTGGTCAACCCGATTGAAGTGATTAGCTTGCTATCATAAGGAATAGGGTTAGAAGCTTATACAAGAAAAGATTACATAACATATGATAAGTGAGATCATACGTGCACTAATGCACCGGTGTTTCACCCCTTCTGTTTGCGTTTCATGAATTTACATAGGTCCCTGCCCAAGGTCACTGTGGTCACTGTTATATCATTTTTCACTAAAAGAGATATGAAGCTAATGCCATAGGAACGGGGAAACAAGTTGATTTGCCTTAGTTTTGTGTAGGCTCAGGGGGTTGGGTCTTGTTTGACCCCTACCCTTGGATGTTGGTCACTAATTGGACTAGTTTGGGAATCGATCCAACTAGCATGATGTCATGTGGAAGAAGCCTAAGAGTATATAAAAGAAAAGATCATGGGACACATAATGGGTATGATAATACCAATACTAATGCACCAGTATTGCATCCTCTTTTTTCATTTTACAAAAAACATGTGACCTGATGCTAGGGTAGACATGGTTTCTGCTATGCTATTTTTTAAAGAACATATGTCGAGCTGGCTCCCTAAGAGTAAGGCCAATTTTTACTTATTTCATATAGGCACAGACCTGACTAACTTGCCAGTTGACCTAATAAAACAGACTGGTCCCATGTCTCATGGAAGAGGGTTGAGAACGGATAGGGGAAAAGGTCACATGACACATGATGGGTATGGTCATACCAACAACATAGCACCAATGTTTCACCTATTTTTTTTTTTTGTGTTTCATGAATTTACTGGAGTCTAGGCCCTACAATAAGCGCGAACACTGCTAAGCCATTTTTCACAAAAATGCAATGCCGAGCCAGCTCTTATAGGAACAAAGTAGCAAGCCGATTTCCACTAGTTCCATCCATGCTCGAGTTAACCTAGTCTAGTCCTTCCACTAACCTTGAATGCTAGGCATTAATTGAACTGATTCATGGGTTGACTTAATTGAACTAATTGGCCTGTTATCTCATGGAATAAGGCTGAGAGTGAATAGAAGAAAAGATCACATGACACATGGCGGGCACATTCATACTAGCCCTAATGCATCAATATTTCACCCCTCATTTTACATTTCATGAAAAAATATGACTCCCGACCCTAAAGTAGGCATGGTGACTACTATACAATTTTAAGAAGAAAACAAGGGCTAAGTAGACCCTTTGGATACAGTGTCTCATGAAAGTGGACTAGGAGTGTATAAGAGAAAAGATCAAGTGACACATGATAACATCAATCATACCAACACTAATGCACTAGTGTTACACCTTTCTTTTTGCATTTTCAAAAAACATGTGACCCAATGCTAGGGTAGGCCTAATCACCACTATGCCATTTTTCGTAAAAGATGATGTTAAGTTAACTCCAGAGAGAATGAGGCTTCAAGTTGACATCTATCATTTTTGAACATGCTTGAGTTATCCCAGTTTTGTGGAGCCCTACTAATTATATGTCGAGCATAAACTAGACTAGTTTATGAGTTGACCTAGTAGAACTCACTGCCCAGATTTCTCATGGAGGAAGGTTAGGAGCAGATAGGAGAAAAGATCATGCAACACATGATAGGTGTGATCATACTAACAGTAATGCACTGATGTTTCACCCCTCCTTTTGTGTTTATGAAAAAAACATGAATCATAACCATAAGGTAGGTGCAGTCACTGCTACACCATTTTTTGTGAAAAGGAACATCGAGCCAACTGCTGTGAGAATAAGGCAATAGGCGTATTTCCACTTGTTCCATCTAGGCTCAAGTTGGCTTAATCAGGTCAGACCTCTTCCTTAGAATGCTATGCACTAATTGAATCAATTCATAGGTTCACCATGCCAAATTGACTAGCTCATTGTCTCTTTGAAAAATGTCAAATTCGGATAGAAGAAAAGATCACATGACACATGATGAGTGTGATCATACTAACATTAATGTATTAGAGTTTCAACCCTCCTTTTAGCATTTAATGAAAAACACAAGTCCTGGCCTCAGGGCAAATGTGATTGCTACTACACCATTTTTTGTGGAAAATGACATTGAGATGACTCTCGTGAGAATGGAGAAGTGGGTTGATTTCCACTAGTTCCATCTAAGCTTGGGTAGGGTGAGTCCATATCTAACCCATGTCGTTGGATGTTAGGTTCTAATCAAATCAATTTACAGGTTAACTTGGTTGAACCAACTAGTACAGTGTCTTATGAAAGAGGAGCACAAGTGTATGAGAGAAAATATTGAGCAACACATGACTAGTGTGATCATACTAACATTAATGCATCGATGTTGCATACTTCTTTTTACATTTTATTAAAAACACATGACTTAGTGCCAGGGTAGGTGCAGTCACCACTACACTATTTTTCGTAGAAGGTAACATCGATTCGGTGATGAACACAACTTATACTTATTTTATATCCTTTCCATACTTAGTCTTTTGCCATATTAATATGCTTAATTGGATAGTTGTAATTGGTTTTGTGATTTGATTAGTTTTTGTGCATAATTATATTAATTCGATAATTTGGCACTATTTCAGGTTTTTTAGTGTACCTTTAGTTCTAGACTTTGATTTTGGGTGATTTTTATGCCTTTAGAAATTTGAGAGAAAGCTTTAAAAGTTTCATTAGAGATCAAAGCCCAATTCAACCATTTTGAAGGTCAAATTAAGTCCAAAAGCCAAAACAATGTGCTATCCTATGACCCAAAACTAGTTTTGATGTTTTAGTCATAAGTAGAGCTCCAGCAATCATTTTGGTGCTAAACTAAGCTCATAGAATAGCTAAGATCCATCCCCATAGCTTTCATAGAGGGCTTGATGTTAAACTACACTATTTTCATTAAGTTACAAGGCTGTGGACTTAAGTGACAAATTTTTTTATGGGTTGGACTGCTCTATAAGACTTTCTCAATTTTTGGCCCACAAGTTAAGCTTGAAATCAAATTTTTGTGCAAGGTTGAAGCCATTTAAAAGCTAAAAGATGGACCTACAATTCATATAAAGAGACCTACATCCAATTGAGTCTCATTCCAACCTAAGTTGAGTTAGTGTAGCGAGCTCATATAAAACCTTAACTAAGCCAAATTATAATTCATTCGTTGCATCAATTTCATTTTTCTCTACTTTTATGAAGAAGATGAGCTCTACTAGGTCAAGAACACTAGCCTTTTTTATGTTTTCTCTTCCCTTTTATTTTTGTTTTTATTTTCATTTTAATGTGTAGCTAAACTTTTATTTCAATCTAATGGAAATTCTAATAATTCTCTTATTGATTGTAAGATTTACTTCTATTGTCAATTTATTCCTAATTTGATTATTAGTTTTAATACTAATAATTCCTTTGGATTACTAATTTAGATAACTAATTAATTAGTTATTCATTGTGATTTACTACTAGCTAAATTTCTATAAGCAATGCTATTGTTTATAGCTATTTGACTTGAGTAATAATAGGGTTTTTGATTATGTGCTAGTGAGGGTCAATTATCCTAGAGAATTAGGGGTATTTAATGGATTTGCTAATGTGGTAAACTGATTAATTAGTCTTAGTATATTGAGATCATAATGCTATTAGTGAATTAGTCGAGGTGTTGGGCTTTAATCAATTCAATGATAAGGTTTGATTGGTGATAGGCTTGGTTAGCCAATTTAGAGAAAAATTAGTAAGAATTGATTAAGTGCTAAGCTTAATTAGATTTATGGCTAAGCAGTCAAAGAGGAAGTGAAATATTCATATAAATGATCAATCATGTAATTGATTGTAAGAGTCCTTTGTATTGAAACTTTTCTACTTAGATTTCCTTTTTTCCTTTGTTTCTATGTATTTATGTTATTGTTGCTTATTTAATTTCTATTTCTAATTAGTTAATTACCAAATCCCCCATTTTCTACTGTTAATACACTAAAATTAATCACTAGTCTTATTTGTTTAACAAAGACTCATTAGTGTTATTAGCTGTCAGTCTCGACAATTGTCATTTTGCTCCCATAAGAATGAGGTAGTGGGCTGATTTTTATCTATTTTATATAGGATTGAGCTAGCATGGTTAGACTAAACCCTTGTTCCTAGGGTATTAGACACAAACCACACAATTTTATGAGTCAATCTAATAAAATCGACTGGCTAGGTGCCTCATAGAAGAAGGTCAGGAGTAAATAGAAGAAAAGATTGCATGACACATGACAAGTGCAATCATAATAGCACCAATGCATCAGTGTTTCACCCCTCTTTTTTACATTTCATGAAAAAACATGACTCTTGACCCCAAGCCAAATAAAGTAATTGTTATGCCATTTTATGTAGAAAATGATGCCAAGCTAACTCTCATAAAAATAGGGAAGTAGGTCAATTTTCCCTAGTTTCGTGTAGGCTTAGGTGGGCATTGTTCGATCTAACCCTTCCCTTTGGATGTTGGGTATTAATTGAACCTATTCATAAGTCAGCCCTACCAAACTGACTAGCATGATGTTTTATGGAAAAGGATTAAGAATGTATAAGAGAAAAGATCATGCGACACATGATGATAATGATCATACCAGCACTAATACATCGGTGTTGCACCATTCTTTTTGCTTTTTATGAAAAACACATGACCTAGGCTAGGATAGGCACAGTAACCACTACGTCATTTTTCACATAAGGTAATGCTAAGACAATTCTAGTGAAAATAAGGTGGTGGGTTGATTTCCACTTGTTTCGTCTAGTCTCCAACCAGCCCGATCTAGTCTGACCCCTTCCCATTGATGTTGTGTACTAAATAAATTGGTTTATAGGATAACCAGGCCAAATTGATTGGCTTGTTGTTTCATTGAAGAGGGTTGCATGCAGATAGGAGAAAAGATTGCATGACACATGATAGGTATGACCATACCAGCACTAATACATTGGGGTTTCACCCCTCCTTTTTGCATTTCATGAAAAAACACAAGTGGTGGCACTATAGCAGGTGTGGTCATTGCTAGGTATTTTTTACAAAAAGCAACACTGAGCCGACTCCCGTGAGAATAAGGAAGTAGGTTGAATTCCATTGGTTCTACCCAGGCTTAAACTGGTTAGGTTCCATCTAACTCCTACCCTCAAATACTAGGCTCTAATTAGATTAATTCAAGGGTCAACCCTCCTAGAAGAGGAAGAGGACTAGTGAATGTATACGAGAAAAGATTGAGCAACATATGATGGGTGCAATCATACTAGCACTAATGCACTAATGTTAGATGCTCCTTTTTGCATTTTCTAAAAAACACATTACTTGGTGCTAGGGTAGGCACAAACACCACTATGTCATTTTTTGCAAAAGGTGATGATGAGCTAGCTGCAACAAGAATGAGACTGTGGGTTGATTTTTGGCAATTCCATATGGACACGGGCCAACTTGAATAGGCCAAACCCCTACTCCCAAGGTGTTAGGTCATGAACACAATTTATAAATATTTTATTTTCCTTCTATACTTAGTCTTTAATCATGTTTATGTGCTTAATTGGATACTTGTAATTAGTTTTATGGTTTGGTAAGTTTTTTATGCTTAATTGAATTAATTCAATAAATTAACACTATTTTAAACTATTTTAGGCTTTTTGGTGTAACTTGAGTTTGGACTTTGATTTTGGGTGATTCTTATGTCTTTGGAAAGTTAATAGAAATCTCTAAAAATTTCATAAAGAAATTAATGATCATTAGAGAATTTTATAATTTTGTAGTCATAAAAAATGGATAATTAATTGTAATATTGCCATATTAGTAAATTAGTTGTACATAAATAATTTGCATCAATTCAATTCATAAATTAATAAATAATTATTTCACCATATATCATAAAAGTTCTTTTAAGTATAATCAAATAAGAATTTAATTGATAAATTAATAAAAAAAATTGACAATTAAGGAGCCATATATTTTAAAGATGCTTTAAATCTAAATGGTATAAATTAAATAATTGCAAAAGTACATGGGTTCCTTAACTCCAACTGACATCAAATATGATATTGAGTGTAGATATCAATTTTTTTTAATAGGAATCAATATTGTAATTTTCCTTATATTTACAAAAATACCATCGTGTGTGTGTGTATATATATATATATATGTTGATTTACCTTTCATTCGACATCTATTTAACAACGTTGTTTTTGCATTTTGTGTATAGTTAGCTATCCAGTGCAAAAAATGCAAAATCATATGAAAACATAACATAGTAAACAAATATATTATACAAAAAATTGTAGTTGACCATCTAGTGCCTAAATGAAGAGCTTGCATTGGCATAGTCTAAGAATACAGGAAATGAAGAGGTCATCACCATCTAGAAGTAACAAATTACTACTCAGCAAGTCATGATTGAGCATTGTGACCACTACTTCTAAGAACTGTTTGAGAAGTTAGGGGTTAAAGATGTTCTTACTGAAAAGACATCCATAGTATATCCACTACCTCCATCTAAGACATAGTCACCATCATTGATGAAGAGGAGAAGTAGATGAGCAATAAAGGGATGATCAAGAGACTTAAAGTGACCTCTAGGATTTCATTTGCCTTAGTTTGAATTTGAATTTTTTTTATTTAAGAGTTTTACTAATAATAACATTTTTTACCCAATGTGAATAGATAAATAATAATTTCATAATTGATGAATAATTTTCAATTATGTACTAGATTAAATTTGTAAGGTATTTGTTGCTTGGTTTGCTCTAATATACAACTAGAATTTCAGCACATTTTTCCCAATTTTATGATGGAATTAGGTCAGGTGACACCAATAATTTTTGAGAATAGTAATGGAATTACTGATGGAAAGGGTGACAAATCACTTTTAGCAATGGACATTTGTTGCTAATGTGGAAAAAGTTAAAAAAAAACTATTTGTATTGCTAATGGACCATTGCTAAATGTATGTTTTTTTAAAATATTACTGATGGAATGTTCCTCACTATATTTAATTTGTAGTCTATCTTTTACAAAATTGGTCATTAGTAGGTTGGCATTTAATGACAAATTTTGTGACAGACTTGAGTCACAGAATACCAAAATTTGTTGCTAATTTTATTACTATTGCACACTTTATTGACTCATCGATATCCATCACTAAATCCATTGGAAAAATATTTAGCGATGAAATATACTATTTTACCAATGAATGTTTCCATCACTAAATGATGAACCTCTTGTAGTGTTTGTTAATATTGAATATTCTTTACTTTTGGTATTATATAAATTTTTTATTATTCTACTTTATTTTGCTAATCTTTATGGAAAAGAATATATTATCTTTCATTTCATATCTCAAATGTGCTCTTGAAGTAGCAATACCAAAGAAAAATAAATTTAAAAATATTTTGAATTGATTTCATGTCTTGTCAAACAAAATAATAAGCTCTTAATGAAAAATCATGAAGCCCACCCAACTGGTTTTATTCCATTCCTTGAAGTGAATGTAATAACAAGTAAAATGTTTGGGTATGAATGAGGCTGCAATGATAATCATGGTTGTAGAAGAAGCCAAGTTTTAGAGACATATGACAAAATATATACCACATTAAGATAGTAAGTGAAAAAGATATTGAGTGTCTTTATCTTATAGTTGTTGCCTTAGTGAAGAAAAATGTATTGAAAAAGTTACCATCATTGTCTTCTGATTGGTATTACACATAGAAATCTGATCAAAACACACAGTATAGTGAATTAGAAGTTCATTGATAAAAATATTTTCACTATTTGTCTTGATTGGTAATAATGATGTGAAAAATCATTGAAAATTCACATGATCATCCGTTAAAGAACCTGAAGATTGTTTAAACTAATGAATTTTCATATGCTTCTTATTCACAAGGAAAATTAATTATAAGGCCATCTCCAGCTAAAGTTAGACTAAATTTCCAACATTTTGAAACGAATACAAGTTGACATATGTAGATCTATTCTACTAACCATGTGGACCATTTAGATATTTTATAATTTTAATTGATGCTTCAACAAGATGGTTACATGTGCATTTATTGTCAATTCGCAACTTGGCATTTGGGAGACTACTTGCTCAAGTAATTTGATCTCAAGTACAATGTCCTGATTGTGTAATTAAGATAATATGTCTTGATAATGCTGGAAATTTATATCTATAGCCTTTAATGTTATTATATGACAATTGGAATAATTGTTGAACATCTTGAAATATGTTCATACATAAAATGATTTAGCTAAAATAATTTATTTTAATATCCTAAATTATTAGCTATATTATTGTTTAAGAGAACAAGACTCTTATCTTGCGAGACTTACAAACTTTACATGTTACAGGACTTGTGTGCATCAAGTCAACAAATTTTCATTAGATCTCCCTTTAATTAGCTTTAGTCAGGAGCCCTTTCTTTTTATATACATCTAGAAAATTTAAATATGCAATATGTGCTTCTATTACTCCACGACAATGCTAAAGATAAGCCTTTATAAGAGGGAAAGAATATAGGTATGGGTATGAATTCTATATTCCCAATATTATGGCAAAAAATATGCAGCTATAGAAATAATACAATCATCTTGATCCTTACACAAAGTAATATGAACCTAAAGATCAAAAGATGATTCATTTATAAAGTATAGCAAGTTAATTACTTATTATGTTATTGACTTAAATAGAAAATAAATGTTATATATCATCTGCAAATGCTCTAATCTGAATAGATGTCCTAGTTGGACAATCCATATATTCTATAGCAAATAAGTTTAGAACATATTAGAAACATGATAAAACAATTGGCTTTAAATATGAAAATCTTCAAAAAAGAAGGAACAAATGAACAAAATGACCTTATTGAAAAGTCAAGTAGTTTTGAAAATGTTTTGAAAAGAAACGAGGCATAATTAAAGACAAACTTCTAGAAGTTCAAATACCTGAAATTTGTGGAATAAAGAAATTTCAATTGATTATTTCTCTAATGTGAAAGATGGAACCAAGAGGGAAATAGATATTGACAATATTTTCAAACAATGTAGTGCTCAATATTATGAAAAATAGTGAAAATACTGAATTCATATTCAGAAAAGAATGATAAATGATTATTAGTCTATGGGAAATGATGCAATTTAAACAAAAGCACAAAATTTAATTTTACTTGCAAAGTGAAGAAATTCTTAAAAGGTGTTAAGCCAATGAAATACCAAGAAGGTATAAAGTTAATAAGGTTCAAATATATAATTGTGTCAAGAATATGAAAAAAAAATTGAATTATTATTTGTAGTACAAAGGTTTTTAAAAAGATTGTATTAGCTTTGAGAAATATATATTTGCATGTGTGGATACAATTTTGTTATTAACATATCAAAACTTGATATGTCTAATAGATTTTGTTACATCCTATTACACATATGACAATAGACAATGATATTATATGAAATTTCCTAATGAATTTAAGATACTTGAAGCATACAATTTGAATTCTTTGTAAATATAAAGTTTTTGTTTTGGTCTGTAGATCAAGAATTTGACTAATGGAATCTTTGTTCATCAATCAACTTATATTGAAAAAGTCCTAAAAAGTTTTTATATGCATAAATCACATCCATTGAGTATCCTAGTGGTTGTTCAATTGCTTGATACTAATAAAGACCCCCTTTGATGATTAGGGCATAATGAGGAACTTCTTGGTCCTGAAGCCCCATATGTTAGTGCAGTTACTGCACCAATATATCTTACTAATAATACACATCTTGATATAGCTTTTCAGTAAGTTTACTACCAAGATATGATTCTTCTCCAATCCTAAAGACATTAGAATGGAATAAATCATAATTTTTTTCTACTTTTTAGGAATAATTGACATGAAATTATTTTATTTTGGGCTATAACTAATTGGATATGCAGATTTAGGACATTCAATTGATCTATGTATAGTTTGATTTCATATTGGTATTTACTCACATATAAATCATGTCTTTTAGCAAAAAAAATTGTAAATATAATTTCTTTAGGGTATATGAGACAAGTGCATAATGTATTTGTTTACGATCAATGTCCTCATTGTTAGCCTAGCCAGCTAGACTATCTTTTATTTTGATAATGAAAACAATTTTGATCATATCATATTATGTTTATGAGCTTTA